>ML325203.1:0-36654 GCA_005239505.1 Nicotiana paniculata | reverse complement strand
CTTAGGGTTTCCAACATAGTAAGTCAGATGAAGGAAAAACACAAATAAATCGTGCAAACATAGAGGAAATTAAAGAATAATACTTAAAATCAGAAAGAAAATCATTCTTTTTTTCAGAAAGGTGTTAAGAAACCCTAGCTTGAAGATTAAGAGTCATTTTTAAAGAAAACCCGGAATCTTTAAGGAAAATAGCAAAAATAACTCAGAATACATCCAGATCTGTCATAGATCTAAGAAATCGAGAGCCAACAGTTAGGGTTTTAGTGAGATAACCCAAAAAGATAGAAAATCGGCTCAGAAACCATAGGTTTTGGCCAGAGATAGGAAGATCTTACTCGGACAGGCCAAGGCTGGCTTGAGAAGGCATAAACAATCATGGGGTGAAGTGAACCGCTTCAGGATCTGGAGAAGACGAGCCATCTTCATCGGAGAAGAAGAGACTGGAAGTCTCTGGAAGAGACTAGAGAGAGAGAGAGTGAGTTAGAGATATGAGTGACCGGTGAGAATGAGAGGGGTCAGGGGGGAGGGGGGTTAGTTTAGGTTAATTAAGGTAATAAGAATCTGGGCCGTTGATCTAATTTGATCAACGGCTCAGATTGGTTTGGGGTTGGGCCGGGTAGAATTTTAGGTCTGGGCTGGGGTGTTTTAATCAGGTGGGTTTGGGTTTAATTGAGGCTAGAATTTAAATAAAATGTGGCTACCTGATAAATACTCAATTAAAACGTTAAATGCTTAATTAAAATTAGTTAAAATAACTAATAATCAGAAGAATGAAATTGGTGATTAAGGAATAAAATAAAAATGATTAATCAGTATTTAAAAATATAAATGACCTATTATTGGATAGAAATAGCATAAAGTATATGGTTAGGCTATAATTGTAAAATTATTGCAATTATAGACAAAAGGTGCCAAATTGACCGATTGTGAAATAATATGATCTGAACAAGGCCAAAAATAATGTATCAAGACAAGAGATGTCCTTGAAATCATTTTTAATGCAATTTACAATTAATTATTAGAGATAAAAAAATACTGGATAAATTAGAAATAAATTTATGAAAATATGAGAAATTATGAAAAAATACCAAATTGTTATGGAACTTGATTTTGAAGGTATATATGCAAGTTTAAAAAATAGTTTGGGAAAAAATTGGGTATCAACAGCTGCCCCTCTTTACCAGAAAATAATGAAAGAGTTGTCGAATAAAGATATGATGGCCAATTTTGACCGGGTGAAACGGTTTGAAGAGATTTAGGACGCACCCTGGTTTCTGAGCTGCCTACATATCCCTGATTTTAAAGGAAGCAGGCCGTATGTAGTTCAGGAGCCACCGGCGAAGTATACCGATGAAGTTTTATAAGTATGGACGCAAAGTGCAAGGTTGGGTGAACAAGCAGCTTACGGGTAGTTAGGAGAACTTGGGCGGGTCCGCGCCTGCCATGATGGTTGTTGCTTGTCGGGTTACATGCAAATGTGTAATACAAGCATATCGTGCGTAATTTAAACATTATGCAAATTCCTGTTGGACTATGAATGCTGTGTTTGGACGGTTAAGGATGACGTCTTTAGACAATGATGTCCTGGGCCATGAATTTCTTGATGCAGGATTCGCAGACCATGAAATGATATTCTCGGGCCATGAAGATGGTACCTCCGAACCATGACGCCTTTGAATAATGATATGCAAATTGATAAAAGAGATCCTCAGGCCATGACATGGTGTTCTCAGGCCATGAAGATGGTGTTTCAGAACGATGACGCCTTTGGGTAAGTTGGCGATATTTCAGCCCATGAAGATGAAATAGTATGATGCTGACAAGACAGAGCTTAGTCTTGCGAATTAAAGGGGTAGAGATTAGCCCAAAAAGAAAGCGCAGTAAATAATGCTAGAGGCATTGGTTGCTTTTGAGAAATAAATGGAGGTAGCGTTTAACCTCGGAAGTCAGAATGGTAGCCTTATGCAAGATGCGAATGCAGATGGAGGTAGCGTTTAAACTCGGAAGGCAGAATGGTAGCCTTATGTAAGATGCGAATGCAGATGGGGGTAGCGTTTAACCTCGGAAGGCAGAATGGTAGCCTTATGCAATATGCGAATGCAGATGGAGGTAGCATTTAACCTCGGAAGGTAGAATGGTAGCCTTATGCAATATGCGAATGCAGATGGAGGTAGCGTTTAACCTCGGAAGGCAGAAATGTAACCTTATGCAATATGTGAATGCAGATGGAGGTAACGTTTAACCTCGGAAGGCAGAATGGTAGCCTTATGCAAGATGCGAATGCAGATGGAGCTAGTGTTTAACCCCGGAAGGCAGAAAGGTAGCCTTATGCAATATGCGAATGCATATGGAGGTAGCGTTTAACCTCGGAAGGCAGAATGGTAGCCTTATGCAATATGCGAATGCAGATGGAGGTAGAGTTTAACCTCGAAAGGCAGAAAGGTAGCCTTATGCAATATGCGAATGCAGATGGAGACATAGTTTAGTCTCGGAAGGCACAAAGGTAGCCTTATGCAATATTAAGGAAGGACAACAGAAATTCTTAGCTGGTGTTAAATTGCGGTAGAGCATTGTGATAATGAAGCATCGTTTGTGCTGATAATAAGTGTTGCTGTGACGAGTTTGAGGAACGATGTCTGTCCTTTGAGCGGATAATATGTTTCGGGGCTTTTGCAATTTTTGTGCCTGCATCCAAAGAAAGACCGTGAGTTTTGTAAAAGGGAAAGGTTAGTTCGCATTCCTGCCGGCTCTGCTTGGCTCGTTTTCTTGATCATGATGATATTGTCTGTGTCATTGGGGTAGCGTTCGCTAAATAAGCTGCTTCAAAAAAAAAATATGCATGATTTTGTAATATATAATCTAAAATAATTTTTAGATGAACTGACGACATGACACGGCTTGAGACATTGCGACCTCTTCTGCTATGGAATTTTGAGGGTCCTCCTCAAAATTCTGCCCCAGTTGGCTGGGTGAATGCTTGTGGACTGCTACTCGCTTCAGAATTTTGAGGATCCTCCTCAAAATTCTGCCCCAGTTTCCAATTATGGGGAAAAATAGATTTTCATTGAATTGTGACTGAACCCATAGGGCTGCCTACGTATCCCCTCTTAAACGGGAATCAGGTCAGGCGTAGTTCAATTTACATCACTGAGAAAGCATAAAGATTACACATAGTAGTGCTTGACTGCAGCTGAATTGATCGGTTTCGGCCAAACTTCTCTGTCCATTTATGCAAGTATGAGTGCTTCTCCTGTCAGCACTCTATGAACTATGTATAGACCTTTCCAGTTGGGAGAGAACTTCCCCTTGGCGTCATCTTCATGCGGAAAGATTTTATTTAACACCAGTTGCCCTGGTGTGAATTGTCTCGGCTTGACTTTCTTGTTGAAGGCCCTGGCCATTCTGTTCTGATATAGTTGACCATGACATACTGCATTCATTCTCTTCCCGTCTATGAGGGCTAGTTTCTCATAACGGCTTCTTACCCACTCTGCATCGCTGAGCTCAACTTCCTGTATAAATCTTAGAGATGGAATCTCCACTTCGGTAGGAATTACAGCCTCTGTACCATAAACTAGCATATAAGGAGTTGCCTATGTTGATGTACGGACAGTGGTGCAGTATCCCAATAAGGCGAATGATAACTTTTCATGCCACTGCTTGTGCCTTTCTATCATCTTTCTTAGTATCTTCTTGATGTTTTCTGAATCTCCCAGGTTGATGCCTTCAGTCTCATCCAGGTTGGACTTAGGTCTGTTATCAAAATTCTCAACTTCTTTGACGATCTCGTCTGGTATGTCGTCTTCATATGAATCAATGTCTGTTTGCTGCGTTGTCTCATTGCATGTCACGGTCATCAGTTCATCAAGAAAGTAATAGTAATGTTGTATAAATAAAGTAATGAGAGAAAGCAATAGCAATAAATATCGGATTCGTAAGAGAGATTTAGAAGATGCTTTGATAAATTGAATAACTGTTTTGAACGTTGAAGATCTTATTGCAGAAATTTAAAAATGCAGGAAAAGGAAAATCATTTAGTAAATAAAACAGTAAATAATACTTGTTTTAGCCTTGCTACCCCGAGGCTCGTCGGGCTTTGGTCGTCTTGACAGATTAGTTCTTGAGATATGTCCCCTTGATTACAGTCTATATGGAAGGGCCTTCCTCCCCCTCCTCCTCGAGAACAACATAGCAATCCATATCTTCGTCCTCTAGGAACAAACTCCTCATCGCTGCAAGTGCTTCTTCCTCGTCTGAACCGTGAATAATGTCGGCCTGCTTGAAAGTCTGCTCAAGATGAGGTATCGGATGCTCCAAAGGGTAATAGGGACCGCGCCAAGGTGGCGAACAGTCGTTGAAGTCCTGCCAAGTGTACTCATACCCCAGACCGAAAGTGGTGTCATGTTCCTTGAGCTTAATGGGCTTCGTGATCCCTTGGAGGTTCTTACCGAGCCCTTTGCCTAGCTCATATCCTCTCTAGTTCAGGATGCTCTCAATCTTGCTATCCCACCACTTGTTCTTGTCGATAGCATTGACCCGCTCAATGTGGTGGTAAGTTTCTCTGCCTATCTTCCTTTTTCCGTCAATCACCGGAATAGTTTGACGACTATAAATGGGGTTGCTGCCGTCACTATGAATAATCACCTCTTGGTGGTTCCACTCGAATTTTACCGCCTGATGTAGCATTGACGCTACGGCCCCAGCAGCATGAATCCAGGGTCGTTCCAACAACAGGTTGTAGGATGCTGGCACATCTATCACCTGGAAATCCACTTCGAACCAAGTCGGTCCCATCTGCAGTCATAGACTGATCTCTCCGATGGCGGACCTCTGAGAACCGTCGAAGGCTTTCACATTGATCGCTCCATCCCTTATCTCATGTAGCCCTTTACCCAATTTTTTGAGTGTTATCAACGGACATATGTTAAGATTGGAACCTCCATTGATCAAGATTCTTGTGATGAAATGATCTTCGCATTGCACGGGCATGTGCATCGCTTTGTTGTGCCCCAATCCTTCAGGTGGTAGCTCGTCTTCATGAAAAGTGATTTTATGACTCTCCAGTACCTGGCCTACCATATTGGCCATTTCCCCGCTAGTGATGTTGTTTGGCACATATTCTTCACTCAACACTTTCAACAAAGCATTTATGTGTGTTTCGAAATTCTGCAGTAGAGAGAGGATGGATATCTGTGACGGTGTCTTGTTCATCTGATCGATGAATAAATACTCCTTAGCCTGTACCTTTCTCCAAAGGTCATCGGGACCTATTTCGATAAGGGGAGGCCGGTTGGCAGTCTGCTTGCTTGACTCGGCCAGATGCTCAAGAGTGTAGACCCTACCAGTTCTCGTCATACCCTGTGTTGTGACTGCTTCCACAGACCTAACCTTGCCTTTACTTATCGCCTCCACTGTGTAGTCCCAAGGGATAATGTTTGAATATAAGGGTGGCGTGGTTGACATTGCCACCGGAATCGGTGCAGCCATCCTTACTTCAAACGGAATATGTGTTCGGGGTGGCAAGACTGCGACCTCGAATGGTGCCGGTGCATTTGCTGGAGATACAAACTCAACTTCAATTGGCACTGGTGACTTTGCAGGTGGCGCTGCTTCAAACTC
The DNA here is from genome assembly GCA_005239505.1 of Nicotiana paniculata. Classification (NCBI taxonomy): domain Eukaryota; kingdom Viridiplantae; phylum Streptophyta; class Magnoliopsida; order Solanales; family Solanaceae; genus Nicotiana; species Nicotiana paniculata. The sequence goes on along the minus strand of ML325203.1, from coordinate 31,035 downwards.
AAATGGTATGGACATATTCACCTCAGCGCCCTCAGATGGTTGAATCTGGACTTTGATCAGTTTGAGAGTGACTGCGGGTTTCTTTGGGTCATCGCCTTCTGCGATCAACCCGATTGATCCATTGGGATCCCAATCATCTTATATTTCAATTATATGGATACCTCTACCCTTATGGTCTAGCAAAGGATTGTCGCGGATGTTTGGAGCGGGGTCTTTTGCCACAATAATCTTGTTGTCAATGAGAGCCTGTATTTTGTCCTTCAGAGAGCGGCATTCTTCGATAATGTGTCCTTTCATGTCGGAATGGTATGCACAGGATTTGTTTGGGTTAACCCACTGAGAGGGGTTCTCAGGGGTGGCAGCAGGGATAGGTGTGACATAACTAGCAGTTTTGAGCTTCTCATACAGCTAGTCAATGGGCTCGGCTATGGCGGTGTCTTGCTTTGGAGGGCGGCGATCAAAATTGGGATGAGGTCTAGGGAAGTTTTGGCGTGCAGGGGGTGATTGGTAATGGGATGGCTGGGAATTATAAGTGTGGTAGACATGAGCGGGTTGTGAGTATTTGGGCGAAGCAGGTTGATATGTGGGCGGTGGAGCTTGGTAGGAAGGTGGTGGAGCTTGGTAATTTGGTGAGGGTGCTTGGTAATTCGGGGTTGGCTGGTATGTGAGTGGAGGTGTTGGATAAGTTTGGAATTTGAGTGGGGACTTGGCTCTTTGTGCAACCATTATGGCTCCCACGTCTCTCTTCTTAGACACACCACCGGACTGTAAAGCCTTGTTAGTGGCTTGCAAGGCTTCAAAATTTGTAACCATACCGCTTTTAATACCTTCTTCAATCCGCTCACCCAATTTGATGATGTCAGAGAACTTGTGGCCTTCAACCATCATTAACCGTTAATAATACTGCGGGTCCTGAGCCCGGACAAAGAACTTGTTCATCTGCTCTTCCTCTAGAGCAGGTCTGACTTTAGCGGCTTCGGACCTCCATCGAGTAGCATACTCGCGAAAGGTTTCTGTGAGTTTCTTCTTCAAATTCTGAATGTAGAACACATCTGATGCATTCTCTGTGTTGAATCTAAACCTGTCCATAAAATCAGACGCCATGCTTACCCAGTTTGACCATTTCTTGGGGTCTTGGCTGATGTACAAAGACAGTGCGTCTCCCTTCAAACTCCTCATGAACAGTTTCATGCGAATTCTTTCAGCCGTTCCCACGCCAACCAATTTGTCGCAATAGGTCCTCAGATGGACTCTCGGATCACCAGTACTGTCAAACATTTTGAACTTTGGAGGTTTGTACCCCTCGGGCAGCTCGACATCAGTTGGATACAAAGGTCTTCATAATTCAACCCTTCAATTCCCTTGGTTCCTTCAACCCCCTGGACTCGGCCGGTCAGTTTCCTTAGCTCCTCGGCCAGGTTCATGATAAGTAAGTCCTTTTTCGTCAGACTCGAATACCAGTGGGATAGACGGAGTGGAGTGGGTCACAGTTTCCACATAGATGGGATTATTATAGGTGTGGAAATGGTCATTTGTGGGGTTTTGAGGTTCTGGGATGAGTAGTGGGGTGTCATTTGAGGTGTGGCAAGCATTGCACTGCGTCGGGAGAGTTTGGTTCTTTGGGGGAGTGGCGTGATGGTGAGGTGCGGGATGATTTTTCTGTCTTGGAATATTTTGTGGAGGTGCGGGGTTTTGAGTATTCGTAAGGTTAACGTCGAGGACGTTGAAGGAAAATGACAAGTTGTCCATATTCCGGACTTGATCGAGTTCTTCCTGAAACTTCAGCAATTTCTGTTCAAGTGGTGACAAGTTCTCATGCAGGACCTAATTACCTCGGCCATCAGTGGCCTCTACCCGTTCAATCATATTCTCCTTTCTGGTGCCACTGGAATCTTCCATCTTACTTTTGACTTTGTATTTGCTCTTGGGAGGACTAGGAGGAGGAGTAGGTGGAGGGCCCTTGGATCTGGTGCGATAGGATGATAATGCCATAATGCACGAACTAACCTTTGGGGAGGGGAGTAAGAAAAATAAAAACAAAAGGTAACCAAGTCAGTGAGGATTATGAAAAGAAATATTTCGGTATTTAAACACATAATGCGGAAATGTAAAGCGTGTCCTAAGTTGGGAACCTCTTTGTTCCCGAGGTAGGCCTAGCGACAAATTGATTTGGAGAACTTAAAACGCTAAATGCCTCATTTTATTGATAAGAAAAATAGACAAATCCCAAAACGATAGATGAAAAATAAAAGTCACTGATGGCCATTGGCCTTATTACATTGATAGAAAAATAAAGACACTCCTATCTACTTGGTCCCAGAAGGACCTTCCCCAGACTCGGCATTCTTGCTTCCTTCGAGCAGCTTTCCCAGCAACAGGTAAGTTTTGGCTAGGTCCCCTGCAGCTCCCTCAACCTTTTGACAATCTTCAACTCTTTTGATGAACTTTTCTCCCAGCTCGACTATACCTTGTTCCAAGTACCCCAACCTCTTGTTGGCGTTGATAGCCATGTCCTTCCATTCCTCGATCAGTTTCTTGTTGGACTCATGTATCTTGTGGTGGTCATCCTCATTTTCCCGGATCCTTTTGCGTAGTTGGTTGTATTTGACTTGTGCCTCGGCCCTTTCATCTATAACCTTGTTTCCTCGGACGTACCCTGGCTTGCTCTGACCACCCATATTCTCTTCTAACCAACCAGGATAGAAAGGGGTACAACCGGCATGATACTGTCTAGCTCGATGGTGTCTTTCTCAAGTATAACCTTGCAGTGCCACAAGTGTTGAGCTTGGCACTTGTGAGGACTGCCATTATTTTGAAAGTCAGCTCGAAGATGGCTCATCTTCCCGACCCTAGGGATGACTTGCTTCCTTCATGCTTGCCTCATAACTTGAAGAGGGACGTAAGGGTATGTCCCCCTTAGACCAATCAGTATCAGAAATGATACGTCTCGGGATCGAATGATGAACTCATCTATCTGAAACCATTCAGACATCCATTGAACCTGCTCTTCAGTCAAGTTATCAAAAAGCTCAACCCATCCCTCGGCATTTTCAGGCTGAGCGAACATGTCGGGGATATAATTCATTCGCTTTGGGTGATGGAAAGCGATGTGGTCATCCCACATTCTGCGGTGAATGTTCTGTCGGTATTCGCCTCTTTGTAGATGTTCCATGAGCCAGAGTTGAAGTAATAAATTGCAACCTTCGAAATGCTTTGCTCCTTGTTGACACCTTTCTAAGGCCCGATATATGTCTGCAATGATCATCGGCACAATGTTGAAGTCTTGCCCATTTACCCCTTCCATTATGGTCTTAGTTACCATGGTTAGCCTGGTATGGATCCTTTCCTTCTTCATCGGGAACATGATCAAACCCAAAAAGCAAACCATAAACACGAACACTCCGCGATGGACGTGTCCCAGAGAGGTGATAGAAAACTCATCATGGTAGGTACGGTATGATTTGTTGTAGCCATATATTTTGTACAAGTAGTCAAAAGGAATGTACGAATCCTCCAAACATACCAATTCTGCGTCCTTTTTCAGGCCCACCATTTTGAGGAAACTTTTGCATGTGCGGTTCTCCGGCATCAACAACCCTGGAGTTTCCCATACTAGGTTAGCCAACCCTCCCATCTCTTCTATCAAAGGAATTATTTTGATGTTCCCAAAGCGGAACACAGACCTTTCACGATCCCAGGACAGGGTAGCAGCCTCTACTATCATTTTTCTAGGTTGGATTTCTAGGGGAGATGGTAGGTTACCCAAGTAGCTTTGTCACTAGAGTGCAGATCCTCCCACCAACTCAACAGTTTTGGGTGGATGTTGGAGACCATGCCGAATCTGGGGACTTCGTGCCTCATTTTTTTCTGCAAAACAAATAAAGTTAGGCTCTTACCCTCACCAGACTCGACTATTTAACGTCAATAATTAGCAGGAAGCATTTAATTTTCCAAATAAATGCACAGAATGTGAGGGCGTCCGTTTGGGTTTAGGGAAACCCGGTGGACTTTTGGATAAGGCTATCTTAAAAGCTATCGTGCGGACGACACTTTAGCTCGACTAGGTTTGACCATGATGCATGCAACAGTGCAACAACTCAACAGAGTAAGGTTTCTATGGGGTTTTAGACCGGTAGCCTTGAGCGGACAACTCAAAGGGGAAAGGCACGGAACCGTCGACTGCACCGCTGATCGACTAGTTTTACTGCAAATAAGCCTTTCCAAATTTAGTGGGTAATAATATAGGAAGAGCGCAACCACTCATCAAACGTTTCTATAGTATTTTATTTGGCACGAGTGGAGTATGAATGTTGAGCATAATTATGCAATAATAAGTATTAAAACAAGTTGTCACGTATTTTCACGTTAAAGAAAGCGGTAAAAATGGTAGTAATGATTTAAAGCAGTTACAAAAGAAAACAAAGAGACATGTCAGTTTCGTCTTTGAAGAAAAGTAAATATCCAAAGTAAACAATTAATTGCATGTAAAGGGAATAGGAAAGGGTACAAGTATTTAAAATAAAGGCACAAATTCACGAAACAATTTGAAATGGTAAAAGCCTGGATATCCCCAGCAGATTCGCCATACTGTCGCACCCCTTTTTTTCCCTCGCGGGGATCGGGTTTATGACATTGGTTGGGAAAACTCTTTCCTTTTGGGAAAGGGGTTTGCATATTTTGAAGATTCGCCACCTAACGATTTTATCGGTGCTTTAGGGCACCTAAGGGGTTCAATTACAACTACGTCACTAACCAGAGATTGGGTAAGGTCTTGAAATTATCCTAATGGGAAGGTGTTAGGTACCCCTCAGGATCCACACATGTGGTTCCCAGTCAAATGGTTTCGTGAATTTGTACAATTAGCAAATAACAAGCAAAGGCTCAAATAAGAGGGGATTTAAGTCTTAAGCATGTAGATGTTAAAAAAAAAGTAAAGAAGATTCGCTTTTGAAAAGGATTATGAGCTAAGCATATAAAAGGTGTCCTAGGTTTATAATAATATGGATCACATCAATGCAATACCCGGTAATCATTCCTCGAAGAGGGGCTACACGTGGTATTAGCGCACCGGTCATCATATCCATATTCTACCCTTCCCGCCCCGTAAGGTTATTAAAAACGAGTGTTGGTCTCGACCTCTATTGCATGTTGTTACCCGCTCCTTCCTATCAGTCCCGGAGGAAATTAGGACTCCTATCCTTAAAGGAGGTGCTAGACAGACCCTCATGTTTTAAAGGTAAAATTCTAGGGCGACAGACAACAAAACAAGTAGGACTGCAGATAAGGAAAGCATAGAAAGCAGATAAAGGCTCAAGTTATTCCTCCACACACAGTACACATAAACAACATGTCTCACACAACTAAGGTCCATATTAATTCAGAATCCTAAAGCATGGTATCTAGGTGATAACATAAAGACAGATTTATTACATAACTCAGAGAGGAAGTCTTAATCAGGCTTGCCTACTGGTTTTAAGCATGTTGACAGTTAAACATGGTCACAAACACAGTTCTATATTTTTTTTTTAAGTTAATTACCTAAGTGTTGGATAACATGCAATTCTAGGTGTTGAAGATGTGCAAGGACTAATTACCAGTCGCTTAGAACAGGGGACTGTTCTGTATTTAGACTAAGTGCAGTTAAATAGATACGATCCTATATCATGATACCTAATGCAGCATGATGCATAATAACTTAAATAGGATTTCTAAATGCACATAGAATCATAACATTATGCACAGTTTCAGGAATATCATAGGTGACAGGTTTCTAATGGTTGTTTACCTAAACAGGATCTCTACGTGTATAGCATGATAAGACATGATTGCAGTTAATTTATCCTAAGACAGTATTTCTAGTGAAGTTTCAGAACATGGGCAGAATCACGTAATAGCAACTTATTTTATTGTTTATCCTATAGGCAGGATTTCTAAGCGTAGATGAAATGTTGAATACACATAAATCCTAAGTAGCATGATATCTAATGCATGGCATGTTGTACCTAAACATGGATGCTATTGCGCATAGAGAGAAAATAAACCTAGAAACATAGTCTCTACCCTTAATTATACTACATCATGCATATATCCCACCCATTTTCACTATCTGACCCCAGATTTGTTTATAATTAATTATTACAGGCCATTGAATACGAATTACACAACTGAAATAGAAGGAAAATAAGAAGTTAACTATAGGGAGCCTACAGAATAGGCTCAAGTCTCCAGGTCCTCAATGCCAGGTATTATTTCACGACCTTCTCATAATCCGGGTGTGTCAGAGTTCCCTAAGGACCTCAAGGGCTCCCGGACAGTGCTCACACCCACATTTCATAGCCAAAATAGAGTAAGTGCAATGTGGAATGGTCAGCCTCTGCGTGTCAAAGTTCAGAGGGAGCTCAAGGAATCCCAAGGCAATGCTCACACAGAAGGGGCAGAACCTAGACTTCTAAGAGTACATGTGAGAGTGCTTTTTAATTTTTAAAAGGTCTAAGCAAGAAAACAGTTTTGAGAAAGGGTAAGTAAGAAAAACAGTTTTGAATAGGGTAAGTAAGAAAAACAGTTTTGAAGAGGGAAACTTGATTGGAGTAGAAGTTTAACATCACACAAAGGACCAAGGATAGTCCAACAATCACAAGCAGGGGTAATGGTATTTGAGGGACAAATGAAGAGCATGTGAGGGAAAACATGTAGCAGGCAGAAACACAAATAGGCATGCAATCAGAAGCTCCTAAGGGTTCAGGGGATCAGGGGTACAGTAAAGTACTGGATTAGGTTAACATATCAACACCAAACAACTAGGACTATGATCACTAATGTACCAGTCATAGGCATGGAGATTCACATAAGAATCAAGTGCTAAGTATATAGAAACATGCTGATCCTAGACAAGTAAAGCATAAACTTAACAGGAAGAGGGGAGTTCAGGATCCTAGTCACATGTTGAACAACAGAATAATAAGTAAAAACAAATTAGAAACACAGTGAATTGCAACAGCGATAGAAACATGTTGGTTTGAGAACTTAAATATGAATTAGAACATACCAGTGAAGTGAAGAAAGAAGTAACACAAACAGGAAGTAGGATATGCACAATAGTTAGCCTTGGCTTGCAGCCGGCTAACTTAGAATAGTAGCAACTAGAACAGAAGAGAGAGAGAGAGAGAGAGAGAGAGTTTTTAATTGTGAGAGAGAGAGAGAGAGTTGAACAGATTAGTTCGTGTCCTTTCAAAAAATAAGAGGCCGGTGTATATATAGATTTTAAAATAGTAGTAAATAAGGTGCAGATCAAAGTCAGGCAGCAATTAAAGGAATCATAATCAATCAGCTTAAGTACTTCCTCTAATTAAGGGGTTAACTTTCAAACGGTAAGAACAGGTAACCAATAAGGAAGCAAATAAACATATGATTGGTACATAACAAATAAGGAAATACTTAAAAATAGTGTAAGTATAGAGCTGGTAATTAGGCTAGGTTCATAGAGTCATAATTAAGGAAACAAATGATGAGAATCAGTTGACAACATAATTAACCAAAAATAAGGCAAGAGAATATTTTAATGATTGAAATCAGTCGAGAATAGAGGATACCAATCATAGGGAATCGGGGATTTCGGTAGAAGGCAATATTAACCAAAGGAAAGTATTGCAACTGAACGGAGCAAACATAGCATAAGCAAGAATAGGCAAAGTAGGGTAAAAGAATCACATAAATCAGGGATTTAAGTTAGAACATTGTAAAATGATTAAAGGAAATAACAGAGTAAACATGATACGAATAGAGGACACAAAGATCAGAAACCCTAATGAACAAAATATGGTAAAGTCACAAAAAAGCTCAGAACATTCGTGGGAAACATGTACACATACAGATTAAACGAACAAGATCATCAAAACAGACTCAGAATCCTAAGATTAAGGCAAAGCCACGTAGGTTTTCCAACATAGTATGTCAGATGAAGGAAAAACACAAATAAATCGTGCAAACATAGTAGAAATTATAGAATAATACTTAAAATCAGAAAGAAAATCATTCTTTTTTTCCAGAAAGGTGTTAAGAAACCCTAGCTTGAAGATTAAGAGTCATTTTTAAAGAAAACCCAGAATCTTTAAGGAAAATAGCAAAAATAACTCAGAATACATCTAGATCTGTCATAGATCTAAGAAATCGAGAGCCAACAGTTAGGGTTTTAGTGAGATAACCCAAAAAGAGAGAAAATCGGCTCAGAAATCATAGGTTTTGGCCGGAGATGGGAAGATCTTACTCGGACAGGCCAAGGGTGGCCTGAGAAGGCATGAACAGTCATGGGGTGAGGTGAACCGCTTCAGGATTAAGGACCTCCGGACAGTGATACCCGGTGTAGGAGAGAGCCATGAAGCTAAGAGGAGTGATGACCCATGGTTTCCGACAAGAGAGGTAGCTGGAGAAGACCAGCCATCTTCATCGGAGAAGAAGAGACTGGAAGTCTCTGGAAGAGACTAGAGAGAGAGAGTGAGTTAGAGAGATGAGGGGCCGGTGAGAATGAGAGGGGTCAGGGGGGAGGGGGGGTTAGTTTAGGTTAATTAAGGTAATAAAAATCTGGGTCGTTGATCTAATTTGATTAGGGTAGAATTTTAGGTCTGGGCTGGGGTGTTTTAATCAGGTGGGTTTGGGTTTAATTAGGGCTAGAATTTAAATAAAATGTGGCTACCTGTTAAATACTCAATTAAAACGTTAAATGCTTAATTAAAATTAGTTAAAATAACTAATAATCAGAAGAATGAAATTGGTGATTAAGGAATAAAATAAAAATAGTTAATCAGTATTTAAAAATATAAATGACCTATTATTGGATAGAAATAACATAAAATATATGGTTAGGCTATAATTGTAAAATTATTGCAATTATAGACAAAAGGTGCCAAATTGACGATTGTGAAATAATTTGATCTGAACAAGGCCAAAAATAATGTATCAAGTCAAGAGATGTTCTTGAAATCATTTGTAATGTAATTTACAATTAATTATTAGAGATAAAAAATACTGGATAAATTAGAAATAAATTTATGAAAATATGAGAAAATTATGGAAAAATACCAATTGTTATGGAACTTGATTTTGAAGGTATATATGCAAGTTTATAAATAGTTTGAGGAAAAATTGGGTATCAACACCACCTCCAACACCACCTCCATCGCCCAACAAACTAGGAGAACAAATAAGGTTAGAACTGGCACAAATAATGGAGGAAATGAGGGAAACCAAGACAGAATTCATCTGGCTAAAGGGGTTCTATCTGTACAGCATCAAGGAGCAGTACGAAAAAAAATTCATTCTCAAATTCCCCCCCCCCCCCCCACCGAACTTCTCACATGCAGTGTCAACCTCCGTCTAACTCACAATGCCCAGGAAGGGAAATACTCACTAGTAGTCATTCCCACCTTACGCCTGACGAGCCCAGTCCATCCAGTTATGGGAACTCAGCTCTAATATGCAGATATAGACACTTTCATAACCCACAACCCATTATGAATCTAATTGTCTGGAATTGTGGAGGGCCTAATAATGGCGAATTTAGAAGGCAGTTTAGGTCACTCCTAGACAACTACAGACCTATCATGGAGGTCCTCCTAGTGATTTTAATTTCTCTAACATGGTACAAGTTGAAGCACAAGGGCTGTCTAGTGGAATGGTGTTGTTATGGCATGAAGAGTTAGTCAAAATTGATGATGTTACACTGACCACACAGGAAATGCACTGCATGGTCCAGGTATGGCCAAACCCCTCTAAATGGTTATTTTCTTCTATTTATGCAAATAACTCTACTATAGCACGAACTCAATTATGGAATAACTTAAAAACTGTGCATGATAATTATAACGAGCCTTGGTTGCTTGGAGGAGATTTTAATGAAGTTACTAAGGAAACGAAAAAATTTGGAGGTAATCCTATTAATAATAATAGAGTCGATGCTTTCCTTGATTGTCTTAACTATTGTAATTTGCTAGACCTGGGTTTTGAGGGTAGCAAATTCACTTGGACTAATAAAAGACGATTAGGAGATACTATTTTGGAACGACTTGATAGATTACTGGGAAACTACGATTGGCTTAATATTTTCCCAGAGGCCCAAGTACAACATCTTCCAAGAACTTACTCTGATCATTGTCCCCTATTAGTCACACTCCAACCCTAAAATAAGCCTAGGAAGCCTATCTTTCGATTGGAAACAATGTGGACTAATCATCCCACTTTCATATCTGTAGTTCAACAATCATGGAAAAACACAACTACTTTTATACAAGCAACTGCTTCATTCCAACAAAATGCCATTCAATGGAATCAACATACTTTTGGAAACATTTATCAAAAGAAAAGGAAAATATTGGCTCGAATCAAGGGCATCCAAAAATCAATTCACTATCCTACGAGCTTTTTCCTCCAAAACCTTGAAACTGTTCTAACAAATGAATTTAGTATAATCCTCAAACAAGAGGAGGACTTTTGGAAGCTCAAATCAAGACTAAATTGGTTAACCGATGGAGACTCCAACACAAAGTTTTTCCACATGTCCACGATACAACGTCGTAGGCGTAATCGCACTAACGCTCTAAAAGATAATGGTGGTAATTGGATTGTTGATCCAACACAAATAAATAATGCCGTAACTACATATTACCAACCATTATATGCTACACAACACACTCTATCTAATAGGACACACTATCGATCAGATTACACTAACACATTAACATTGGGCGAAGCCCACAGTCTATCCGAGCCCCTCTCCACGCAAGAAATACACCAAACACTATTTTCATTCCAACCCTTTAAGGCACCCGACCCAGACGGTTTGCACCTTTTTTTTCAAAAATATTGGCATATTGTGCGACATGTAGTAACATCCAGCTGCCACCAAGCTTTTACATCCAAAAAAATTCCTGAAGAAATCAACAGGACCTATTTGTGCCTTATCCCTAAAATTAAAAACCCAACGTCCATTACTCAATATCGCCCAATTAGTTTATGCAACACAATTTATAAGTTAATTACTAAAATTATCGTCAACCGACTGAAGATCTATCTCCCACAAATTATAGGACCCACACAGTCCAGTTTCCAACAGGGTAAGAGAGCATTGGATAATGCAATAATTGTTCAGGAAATTCTTACACATTAAAGAAAAAAATAAAACTAGAAAATTAGGACACATGCTCCTCCAATTAGATTTAGAAAAAGCTTTTGATATGCTTGAATGATCTTTCATAAAAGAAACACTTCACTACTTCAACATACCTATAGAACTAATAACCCTCATTATGTCATGTATTACAATATCTTCTATCTTTATTTTAATAACTGGCTCACCAACTAATTACTTTAAACCGTCAAGAGGAATTCGACAAGGCGACCCGCTTTCACCATACATCTTTATTCTGTGCCTCGAACGTCTATCTAGGACTATATTCCAGTCAGTAGACTACCTACTTTGGCAACCACTACAATTATCACCAAATGGGCCGCAACTTTCTCATCTATTTTTTGCGGACGACATTATCTTACTATCCAAAGTTACTCCTAAGAGTTACAATTCAATAATCGACATTATTAACAACTTCACAACCATCTCAGGACAAACAATCAACTTCCAAAAATCAAAGATTTTTTTCTCTTGAAACTGTTTGCCACAACATAAAAACGACGTCCTGAACTGCTTCAGCATGAAGGAAGGACACCACTTTGGAAAATACTTGGGATTTCCAATGTTCCAAAAAGGCCTACTAAAACGGACTTCCAATTCCTTCTGGATAACTTCAAAAATAAACTTGCGGGATGGAAAACTAGGTTCCTCTCACTACCTGGTCGAGTAACACTCATCAAATCAACTTCTACTCTTCCCAACCACGTCATGCAATATATTTCAATCCCTAAAGGAATAATTCATAAAATGGAATACATGCGTGATTTTCTTTGGGGTATCACAGATCAACAACGAAAGTTACACCTTATTAAATGGCATCTAGTCACCACACCCAAAAACATGGGAGGACTAGGTATCCAGCAGCTAAAACACAAAAATGACTCAATCCTTGTTGGACTAGCATGGAGACTCTTCCATGCAACTGACCAACTATGGGCAACCACACTAATCAGTAAATAAATTAACAAACAACAGTGGAATACTTTTTCTCATACATGGCAGAATATCATACTAGGGTGGAGAAATTGTCAACTTGGAATCCAATGGCACCCTGACTCCCATTCACAACTGAACTTTTGGAACTCTACATGGCTGGCACCAAACACTACTCTCAGATCCATCATACATGGGCCAATCCCAGCAACCCATATATTTAATACTATAGACTCCTATAGAATCAACAACCAATGGAACTGGGAGTCCATGCCATTCACTTTGACCACTGACATAAAAAATATTATTAACGGCATTACAATTCCAATCAATACAACTACACCAGGTTTCCCCTACTGGGCATTATCACCCACCGGCAAATTCACAGTACGTACTATGTACACTAAGCTTCTTCACAAAGGTCTCAATAGCCATAACAACCTTAAAAATTATCATTGGATTTGGCGGCTATCAATACTACCAAAACACAAAACTTTTATCTGGATGATAGTGCACAAACGGCTTCCCACAAAAAAATACCTCCACCATATAGGTATCACACTTGATGGCCAATGTCAAGCTTGCCACAACAGTGTAGAATCCATCACTCACTTATTCTTGCACTGCCCCTCAATAACACACCTTTGGACACACTTGCAAATGCAATGGTTCATCAGGTCCATAGGGCAATACTCTCCACCAAAAATATGGATCAAACAACTACTGAACACAAAGCCTCCTATACCCTACCACATGAACCATAAAATATACTTCACCTACACTCTTTGGAATATATGGCTCCAACGCAACAACAGAAGCTTCAATAATACCACCCAACAACTACATTTGAACCAAATAACCCATCAAGCACTAGAATACACCTACCTAGCCACTAATACTATGCCTCCAAAAATCCTACAACTAACTCCTGTTAAATAGTTGCCTCCAAAACCTAGGGCATTCAATCTAAACACCAATGGGTCAGTCTCAACAAAAAAAAAAGGCTGGGATAGGGGGTTTAATACCAGATAACAATGTCAAATGGGTAATTGGGTTCTATGGGACATTAAGAGCATCGAGCATTATTCATACAGAACTAAAAGCTCTCTTGCAGGGTTTGGAAATGGCCCACGGACTACAACTATTTCCATTAGAAATAAACGTCGATGCTTCTAAGGTAATAACAATGTTAAGACATGATAATCTAGTTCATACTAATATACTTGTGGAATGCAGGCACCTCCTGGACCAAGGACTTAGTACCACTATCGCACACACCTACAGGGAGGGTAACATGATTGCTGACTGCCTAGCCAAGAAAGGATGCAGTATGATGGATGGACAACAATGTACTTTTTTTGAGAAGCCACCTCTTTTTGTATAGCACCTTTTGGATATGGATCGAGCAGGCACAGTGAGATACAAACGCACATATACAGTCCCAATGACACAAGCATCGCCTGTTCAAATCGAAGACCAACATGGGGGTCACACACAGCAACAACAAAGTGTTTCCAATGCACATGAAAATCATTTTGTTAGCCGTGCGGCTATTGTTATAACTTTCTGTAATATTAGTAGTAATTATAACACTATGCATAAGACAACAACGGATGCACACACATCCCCTCTCTGTAGTTGTTATGTTTTAATTTAATACAAGCTTATCTTTCGCACAAAAAAAAAACAACAAAAAGAAAAGATTATAAAATTAGGATAGAAATTTAGTAAAAATCTTGAACCTTTGAGATTTTTGGTTTGAAAATTTACTACTATGAGTTAAGTTTTCAATGTTTTAATTAAAAAAGGAAAGATTTATTTAGCAATTTTAGCTCAACTTTAAAAACATTTTCGGGGCTTACGCCTCAAATATGGACGTCTAAAACATTGGGATTTATGCCTAAATGAACATCTAATACTTGCCTCGTACAGTACGCATCGATGTGTTTTTGGTACGCCTCGGCGCCCCGGGGCTCGCCAAAAAATAAATTTTAGACACTGATAGATAGTAAAGGTTGAAGAAGATCTTCTATTTATTTTGTTTAGAATAGCCATTTTTTTTCCAGACTGTCTTGTTTGATTCCCAATCATCATATAGAAATGGACAGAGATATACAACCCTAAAAATAAACTACACATTATTTTGGTTTCTAAACTGGCATATAGTTGTATGTAGATAATTTTATATTGAAATATAAAACCAAGATATCGAAAGCTAATCAATGTTCGTATCTGTGTCTATCACTTTGGCTTTCCCAATTAGATATGGCTACCTAATTTTGTTCCCAATATTGAAGATTTATACCTTACCATATTGGCATTCATGTTTATACACTTCAATAGTTTAATGTATCTCACATGATATCTCGAATATGCTATGTTGCTTTTTCGAATTTTTTTCTTTCCAAATAATTGTGTCATTTGTTTAATTTGTATGCATCTTGATTATTTCATTTAGCATAGTGTATACGTCCAAAATCGAGCATGTCCGATTTTATGAGCTTAAGGGTCTGCCTCGAGATTAAATCCATATCGAAGAAAGATCGAGCTCAAAGAACACGGGAAATGGAGGATCGATATCGAGAAAGATCGACATCAAGTAACGGAATAACGATATATCCGCAGCCGCCTCAAATCTCGGCGGGAATCTCGGGATTGACAGAACCCTTAACTTTCATTGATATCAATCATGTATTTTGTTTCCGAAATTAGAGTTATGCCTTATATAGGATTCCTCTACTATATAAAGAGGAACCATGCTCATTTGTAACCATCATATGAATCACACACGCAAATACTGAGAAATAATAAACACTCTACTTTTTTACTCGCTTATAATTCTCTATTGTCCTTATTGTTTTTATTGTTCTTGTTGCTCTTAACGCTTGATCTCGAGACTATTCTGAATCGAGGTCGATAGCTTGTGAACATCACTGGTTTGATCCATTTCAATCGTGTAATTTACTTATTTTTATCAATTGGCATTGAATATTGTTTTCGTTTGTTTGATCAATGCGATTGCTTATTTGTTGGGATTACCAGCCTGACCAAAGAATAAGATAAAAAGAAGAGTTCCCGCCTATGGCTACATGCCCATTAAGAGCTATACCTGGAGTCGAACTTGTTACTTTCTCACTACCAATGAGTAGGCAGCTTTGGATGCTTATGGAGATATGGCTTTGGAAAAGATCTGCTTAGCGTGTGCTTTCTCGGGTGCTACTTAGAATAGAGATAGTCAGACTCTAACCTGAGAATGTTATAGCACTGTGAAATAAGGACATTCTGATCGACCCTATGTTCGGATCTGACAATACCATATCATAATCAAAAGATACAACGGCCCGAGCGACCAGACTTAACATAAATGCAGCCTCACGTGTCCTTATAATAATATTACAAGTTTAATTGTTACTCGTATTTTGAGGTAAACGGTTTGGCGCCCACCGTGGGGCTAAGGATAATAGTGAGTGTTCAGTGCTAATTCTGGTATAACACACTATTTTACGCTTGTTTCTTGTCAAGAATTTTATTTTTAGGTGAAATCATGTCAAACTCGCAAAACATATCTACACATGGTGACAATGGCCTCGGGCTCCACGGAGAAAACGAGAATGTTATCGCCCCAGGAATCGAGGTGCCATAGGCTGACCTCGAAGGAGCAACGCCCGTCAACCCGATTGATGTCAGTTCTCACGTTGCCTTGAATGCATATTTAGGCACAGACCCCGAGGGAAGTGTGCGCAGAGAGGGTCGAACTGACGGTCGAGGAACACAGGGAAGAGGAGATGAATGAGTCAGTCTCCAAGTAATATTTGAAATGTTGCGATCCCAACAAAACGCCATTGCTCAATTGCAAAATTAGCATAGGGCACCAAATAGGGCCGAACAAGAGGTTACTCGCCGTCCGAGCCAGTGCATAAAAGATGGGGTGATAACACTTCGACAGCCGATCCTGATATAATAAGAATGCTCGATAAGCTTACTAAGAGAATAGAATTGGGAGAAAATAAAATCGAGGCCAACGACAAGAAGGTGGAAACTTATAACTCTCGAGTTGACCAAATACCGTATGCACCACCGATCTTAAAGGGAATGGACTCCAAGAAGTTTGTGAAAAAACCATTCCCTACGAGTGCGGCTCGTAAGCCCATCCCAAAGAAATTCCGTATGCCTGATATACCTAAATACAACGGGGCCTCAGACCCCAATGAGCACCTTACTTCTTATATGTGCACCATAAAAGGTAATGATTTGGAGGATGACGAAATCGTATATGTACTGCTAAAGAAATTCGGGGAGACCCTGTCGAAGGAAGCTATGATTTGATACCACAACTTGCCGCCAAACTCTATCGATTCATTCGCCATGTTGGCGGATTCGTTTGTAAAGGCACATGATGGGGCCATAAAGGTTGCGACAAGAAATTCGGATCTCTTCAAAGTAAAGCAGAGGGATAACGAGATACTAAGGGAGTTCGTATCTCGATTCCAAATGGAACACATGGAATTACCATCGGTAACTGATGATTGGGTTGTTCAATCTTTCACCCAAGGATTAAACGAGCGGAGTTCGATTGCATCACGCCAGTTGAAACAAATCTTGATCGAGTACCCGGTTGTAACTTGTACAGATGTTCATAACCGATATCAGTCGAAGATTAGGGTCGAAGACGACCAATTGGGGGCCCCTTCAGGTTCAGTACATCCAAACCGGTCGACAGGTAAAAACTAGAGAGATTTTGATAAGGAATTAAGGCCGAATAAAGATCGGTATCAGCCGTATGTTTCAGATCGAAGGAATAATGGTCCGGGATGCAACTCTGCCCGGAACAATCGAAGGGGTGACCGAGGACAGAATTCTCGGGGACTAATGAGTAAAACTGGCTTTGACAAATATGCAGATCCCATAGAGGCGCCTTGATTATCGGAGTACAATTTCAATGTCGATGAATCGAGGATTATATCGGCTATCGGAAGGATCAAAGACACCAGGTGGCCCAGGCCTATACAGACCGACCTCTCTCAAAGGAACCCAAACTTAATGCGTAATTATCATGGCACGCATGGCCATAGGACCAAAGATTGCAGATAGTTGAGAGAGGAGGTAGCTCAATTATTCAACAAGGGCCACCTTCGAGAATTCCTCAGTGATTGAGCCAAAAATCACTTCAGGGAAAGAGACACCAACAGAAAGAGCGAGCAAGAAAAACCTCAGCATGTCATTCACATGATCGTCGGCGGGGTCGACATCCCACAAGGGACTATATTCAAACGCACCAAGGTGTCCATCACCAGAGAAAAATGGACTCGAGACTATATGCTCGAAGGCACTCTATTGTTCAATGATGAAGAAGTATAAGGCATCTCTCAGCCACACAACGACGTCTTGGTAATTTAATTCTGTTAAATGAAATTCAAGTTAAACGTGTTCAAGTAGATCCAGGTAGCTCAGCAAACATAATCAAATCGAGGGTCGTAGAGCAGCTTGACCTGCTAGACCAAATTGTACCTGCATCTCGAGTCTTAAACGGCTTCAACATGGATAGTGAAACAATGAAAGGGGAGATAGTTCTACAAGTAAACGTGGTCGGGACTATCCAAGACACAAAATTCCATGTCATCGAAGACGACATGATGTACAATGCACTACTCGGAAGCCCCTAGATCCACAACATGAGGGCCGTACCATTGACCCTTCACCAAATGATGAAGTTCCCAATGAGGGATGGTGTGAAAATAGTTTACAAGGAACAACACGCTGCAAAGGAAATGTTTGCAGTTGACGAGGTGACGCTGATATCAACACCTTTGACCTTGGAAAAATCGAGCACCAAATATATGCAGATGACCAAATAGCAATCACTGCCCCTAGCCTCGATCGAATCGGAGAAACAGGTAATCGAGGAAGAAGAAGAGGATTTTCTCACTCCTCGAACTTTCGTGGTTCTCAAGAATCAGACGCAACCAAGTCAACGGTTGAAGATCTGGAAAAAGCTCATTCAATTTCTTACTGATAACATGGATTGCTTTGCATGGTCCCATTTAGACATGATAGGAATCCCACTGGAGATAACAACTCATCGGTTGAGCCTGGATCCCAAGTTCAGACCGATAAAGGAAAAGAGAAGGCTGCAGTCCGAGGTAAAGCACGCCTTCATCAAGGACGAGGTAACCAAACTTCTCAATATAGGATCCATTCGGGAGGTAAATTATCCCGAATGGTTAGCCAATGTATTCGTAGTCCCAAAAAGGGGAACAAACATAGAATGTGTGTAGACTATAAAGACTTGAATAAAGCATGTCCAAAAGATTCTTTTCCCTTGCCTAACATCGATCGAATGATCGATGCCACGACCGACCACGAGATTCTTACCTTTCTCGACGCCTATTCTGGGTACAATCAGATCCAGATGGACCCAGAGGATCAATAAAAGACTTCTTTTATCACTAAGTCTGGGACCTATTGTAATAATTTAATGCCCTTCGGGCTAAAAAATGCGGGATCTACATACAAACGCCTAGTTAACAAGATGTTCAAAGAAAATATAGGTAAATCAATGGAAGTTTACATTGACGGTATGTTAGTTAAGTCCCTGCGCGCAGAGGACCATTTGACTCATTTGCAGGAGACATTCGAAATCTTGAGGAAGTACAACATGAAGCTTAACCCCGAAAAGTGTGCTTTCAGGGTCGGCTCAGGCAAATTCCTCGGCTTCATGGTGTCAAATCGGGGAATCGAGATCAACCCTGATAAGATTAAATCCATCAAGGACATCACCGTCGTGGACAGTGTGAAAGTCGTTCAGAGGCTACTTGGACGGATAGCTGCCCTAGACCGATTCATTTCGAGGTCATCAGATCGAAGCCACAACTTCTTTTCCTTACTAAAAAATGATTTTACATGGACCCCGGAATGTCAACAAGCATTGGAGGAATTGAAACGATACCTATCGAGCCCACCTTTTCTCCACACTCTAAAGGCAGATAAGAAGTTATACCTATACTTGGCAGTGTCCGAGATAGCAGTAAGTGGAATGTTAGTTCGAGAAGAACAAGGTACGCAGTTTCCTGTTTATTACGTGAGTCGGACCTTAGGAGATTCTGAAACTAGGTATCCACACTTAGATAAATTGACACTTGCATTAATAAGCGCATCTAGAAAATTAAAGCCATATTTTCAGTGCCATCCCATATGTATGATCACCACTTATCCACTCCGAAATGTTTTTCACAGACCTGAATTATAGGGTCGATTGGCCAAATGGCCGTCGAACTTGGCGGGTATGATATCGAATATCAACCCGAAAGCCATTAATTCTCAAATTTAGCAGACTTCGTGAGCGATTTTACGCCAACTCGCGTACCCGAAGTGGAAAAGGAACTTCTACTTAAATCGGGTACTTCATCGGGGGTATGGACCCTCTTCACGGACGGTGCATCGAATGTGAAAGGGTCCGGGCTCGGCATTATTTTGGAATCGCCTACGACAATGTTATTAGACAATCCATTAAAACTGCCAAATTGACTAACAACAAGGCCGAGTATGAGGCCATGATTGTAGGTCTCGATCTAGCTAAAAGCTTGGGGGCAAAAGTTATCGAAGCTAAGTGCGACTCCCTACTGGTGGTAAACCAGGTACATGGAACCTTCGAAGTCCGAGAGGATAGGATGCAAAGGTACTTAGAAAAATTGTAATTAATCATGCACCGTTCTAAATAATTGACTCTACAACACGTCCCTCGAGAGCAAAACACCGAGGCCGACGCACTTGCCAATTTGGGATCGTCGGTCGAAGAAGATGAGCTCAGATAGGGGAATGTCGTCCAACTATCGAGGTCTGTGATAGAGGAAGGACATGCCAAAATAAACTCTACGAGTCTGACTTGGGACTGGAGAAAAAAATATATCGATTATTTAAAAAATGGGAAACTCCCGTCGGATCCAAAAGAATCGAGGGCCTTACGGACCAAAGTCGCTCGATTCACATTAGACGAACATGGAACATTGTACAGAAGGACGTTTGATGGTCTATGGACGGTATGCTTAGGACCAGGAGATACTGGTTATGTTCTACGAGAAATCCACGACGGCACTTGTAGGAACCACTTTGGCACTGAGTCACTAGTTCGCAAGATCATCAGGGCGGGGTATTATTGGGATAGCATGGAAAAAGACTCTAATGAGTTCGTTTGAAGATGCGATAAATGTTAAAGGTTTTCACCAATGATCCACCATCCCGGCGAACAACTTCACTCGGTCCTATCCCCATGGCCATTCAAGAAGTGGAGAATGGACATCGTCAGTCCTCTGACATCGGCCCCAGGTAAAGCTAAGTTCATATAATTTATGACTGACTATTTCTCTAAATGGGTTGAAGCACAGGCCTTCGAAAAAGTTAGGGAAAAAGAAGTGATGAATTCATATGGGATCACATCGCATGCCGATTCGGGATACCCACGGAAATAGTATGTGATAATGGCAAACAGTTCGTCGGCAGCAAAGTAACGAAATTACTCGAAGATCACAAAATAAAGAGGATACTGTCAACACCGTATCGCCCTAGTCGGAACGGACAAGCCGAATCAACGAACAAGAATATCATCCAAAACTTGAAGAAAAGGCTAGACGAAGCCAAAGGGAAGTGGAGAGAAACATTGCCCGAGGTTCTATGGGCGTATCGGACGACATCAAAGTCCAATACTGGAGCAACTCCGTTTTTCTTAGTATATGGCTCCGAGGCCTTGATACCGGTCGAAGTCGGAGAGCCCAGCGCCAGATTTTGACATGTAACAGAGGAATAAAACAACGACGCCATGAGTACCAGCCTCGAGTTATTAGATGAAAGACGAGAAGCTGCACTCGTTCGAATGGCAGCATAAAAGCAACGGATCAAGAGATACTACAACAGAATAACTAACCTTCGACATTTCAAAATCGGGTACTTGGTTCTAATAAAAGTCACCATCAACACTCGACACCCTAATGAAGGGAAACTCGGTCCTAATAGGGAAGGACCCTACCAAATCCTCGGCATTGCCGGAAAAGGGTCTTACAAACTCGGAACAATGAATGGCGAACCATTGTCGAACAACTGGAACATATCACTCCTTAAGCTACACTACTAAGGTATGAATTTTTTTTTCTTCATTTACATAAATATTGAAAACTAACTCATTGCAGGAGTTCGATCCAAGAAATCGAGACCTCAGATTTTAAAGTACGCGTTGCACTGTTTTTCCTTAGACCTGTTTTTATCCCAAATGGATTTTTCCGGCAAGGTTTTTAACGAGGCAACAATTATGTGCCACCTGAGGATAAGTCAACAGTATCTAAGGCTTCTTTACGATCAACCTCGAATACTCGGGGGCATCACCCTCGAATGTTATGTGGTCGAGAAATGTACCTAGTATCAATGGGTCTCGATAGGAAGAATTTTGTAATGGGCCAAACGGTCGAATGAACCGTGCCCATATAGACTAGCCGAGTCCCGACAACAAAACATGTACGCGTGCATAAATTATTCAAAGAAGCATTCTCTTTTCTCGAACATCTCATGTTTCGAAGTAAATTTTCTACTATATGAGTCATGTACTTATGATTCTGATCTATTATGCAAAACTAAAACTTGTCAAAAATAGCTCAAGGGCCAAGTACAAGCATACCTCGAACACTCGGGGACTGTGCACTCGAGCTATCTAAGTTCGAAATTAAAAGACCTCAAAGAGGCATCCCTCGATATATAGGTCAAGGCTACCATACGCAGGGACTAACACTTAGAACAAGTTCGAAATGTTATCGGGAAAAAAGTCCAAGAGACATACCTGAAGGCTACGACCACATTAAAGGCTACAGCCAAAATAACACGGCTCAGAGACGTCCAATTTTCGCTATAAACAAAAGGCCTTCAAATACATTGAAAAACGGGTTAAATAAGGCTACCCTTGGCAAAGCAAATAATAAAGGGCTTCGATAAAATCATCTCTCAAATAATTAAAAGGCTTCGATAATATCAACCTTCGAAAAAACCTCAAGGGTTATCAAATTATCTTAATACAAACACGTTAAGACACAAAAAGAAAAATAGGTTTCCGATCATTGGATCCTCGAAAAACACAATGGTTATAAAAAATATATGTAAGGCATAAAAAATTTCCACTAAGTCTTTCAACCGAAAAGGAAAAAATAATAGCTATTTTGAAAGGCCGAAAAGGGCCGATCTAAAGAGCCTAAGGGCCGATCTAAAAAGCCTAAGGGCTAATATAAAAAGCCTAAGGGCCAATACAATTAGAGTTCGAGACCTCGTTCTCACTCGATTCAAACCCAAGGGTTTCAATATTCCGAGCTCAAGAAAATATCAATTAAAGTTCGGAGATTCACCTAAAGGACATACTGCGGTGAGCTCGAAAAGTTAACAATCATTTGATAAAAACCTAAGGGTTTACTTTATCCTAAATTCAAGATTCTTTTGAACTTGATTATTTAAGATAGCACACCTGCCAATTCGATCGAAACACTCCCGAAATAAGGTATCGAACAACTTTTGAACTCGGAGACTTGCCCTCGTGTAACCAAAAAAACTCAAGGGTTCACAAGCTTAAGGGTTTATCTCAATTACGAGTTGAACTACAACAACAAAAATTTTCAACATTTTCAATGAAGAGAAAGAAACATACGAAGGCATGAAAGAGAAATTTATGAAGCCATCAAATAGAAACCTTCTATTATATATACTGTACAAAAGGCCAATCAAGGCCTTACACAAAGAAGATGACAAAGGAAAAGAAAATCCTAAAGGATTAATCTACCCCGGGAGCCACGTCCTCGGGAACCACATCTTCGGGAGTCGCTTCTTCGATGGCCTCATCCTCACCCTCTCCGCTCTCGGATCCACTGACTGAATCCTCATCATCAGAAAGCAGGGTTGTAGCCTCGGCCTCCAATACTTTGGCATCTTCGATGTCGACCGAGAGGTCGAAGCCACGAGTGTGCACTTCCTCAAGAGCCTCTCTCCGAGATTGCCACCTAGCATGGTTGACTGCACATGACAATCTAATTTTAGGAGCAGCGGAGATCTCCCATGCCCAAAGATTGGCAGCTTCGGCATCAGCTCGATAGGAGGCCACAAGCGCCCCTGCCTCGGACTTAGCCTTAGAAAGCTCGGCGTCCAGCTTAGCCTCGAACTCTTCAATCTTCCAGGATCAAACCAAGCTTTCCTCCCTCACAACTTGGAGCTGGCCATCGACTGGTGTCAGTTGGGCCCCAAGCGTATCCTTCTCCGAGGTAAGACGCTCCATATGCTGTCTCTACCCTAGGGTTTCGGCCTCCTTCATCTTAGCTTCCTCTTTAAGCTGCGCCACAAGCTCGCACTTTTGCTGGACCTGCAAAAACGAAGAATTAATTGCCGAATTTGAGCTAACACTTAGCAAACTATCAAGAAAGTACGTTACCTTTCCGATGAGTTCGATCTGATCTTGATGAGCCTTTGTGAGTTCAGCTCGAAGAGTCATAATCTGCTCTTCCTTCAGAACGTAGAGAAGTTTGAGGCAATCCCTCTCCTCTACGAACTTCTTGAGCTCGGTCTCGTACCGAGATAGCTCGGCCTTCGATTTTGAAGATGCTTCTCGGTGAAGCATCATGGCCTGTATACAAAGAAAAGGGTCAGGATTGAAGAAATATGTGGTAAGCATGAATATAAATACGAAGAAATTACTTGCTTCAAAAACCGTTGGGCCTCCTCAAACACAGACGATGCATCTGGTTCGGGACCATCGTCGACTCCGACGAAGCAATCCCGGAATATGTTGTTCCCTTCATGGACATGTCCCACGTCGGGAGTACCCATGGCTCGGGCATCTTGGAACTGCCCCTCGGAGAACGAGGATCCAAGTGGCGAGTCACCGATATTGATTATCCCAAGTGAATCACTTGGGACATTGTCTTCTCTCTGAAGGGCCTTGGGGATAGACCCTTCGGGCACATCCACCGGTTGATGGTCACGACGGGTAGAGTCCTCACCACCCAATTGCTCGGGGACTTCACTTGGATCCTCCTTCGAAATGCCCTTGGTCCGAGGGGGGTCACATCGAGCTCCGCCGGTTCGACACTCATGGAAGCTTCAGTACTTCCTCTTTTTCGAGTCACCAGCGGGCAACCCTTATCTTCACCTTCTTCATCTTTCTCTCGTTGTCTTTGAACTGTATCGACACGAGGAGCAGAAGCCTCGGCTTTTGACTTCCGAGATTTGTTCTCTTTGGGCTTCGGGGTACCGGAAGGAGAAGCTCTTCTCTTCTTCCTCTCCTTGTTGGGCTTCAACACCTCCTCTTCCCCAGGCGGAGGTGGCCTCATGGCCACGTGTTCACCGAGACTACGCATAAAGAAACCAAGTAGGAATTATATTACGAGGAAAACCTCGACGTACATGCAAAGAGACTCACCATGATTTTTGTTCTCTCATCGGCCTTTGGACAAATCACGCTAGCAGCGTTCGGAAAAAGAAGAATTAGAGACCAGCTGTCGAACCCAGCCTTCGAGATTCACAATTGCACCGGGAAACCAAGGAGAAGCTGCACTATAAGAAGAAAACATGAATCAAAAAAGGAATGGGGAAAATAAAGCAGTAAAATACCAGCATCGGAGTCGCACTCACGTTTCATGTTCCATTCTTCAGGGAATGGTATTTTATCGACCGGAATTAGATCAGAGGTTTTGATTCAGACGACTCGGCCCATCTATCCTTGGTCCATGTCTTCGTCAATACTTGAGAACCCTGTCTTTGTGGCCCGGCGTTGCAGCTTTATCAACCCACCTCTATAAAGACGGGGGTTGTATAGCCTTATCAGATGGTTGAGGGTGAAGGTTATTCCCTCGACCTTGCTCGAGAAGAACCTGATCAGGTTGACGATGCGCCAGAAGATGGGTAGATCTGACCGAGGGTTACCGATACTGGCAGCAGAAGTCAAGTATGACTGGATCTACGGGACCCAGAGTGAAAGGGTAGGTATATATGCTCAAATACCATTTCACGTAGGTGGTGATGTCAACCTCGGGGGAGGAATCACCATGTCTTTATTCTCCCAATTGCAATCCTTATTCCCCCTCTCGAGGTCGCTTTTCGATATCGAGCAAATGTATCGGGAAATAGGTTCACAACGACCTGGAACTAAGGAGGGTCTTTCAATTTTAAATTCAGAAGTCAGCTCGATTGGACCTGGGACACACTCCTCGATACGAGGCTCCACCAGCGTTTTATCACCGGTCGGACGGGAAGAAGAAGATGAAGCTCTCTCTTTTTGCGGCACGGTCTTGGAAGTCTTCGCCATTTGTATATTTGTAAAAGATGGAAGAAAGGTATAGAACTAGTGGATCCGGTTGAAGCAACGGTGGCGTAACTGGCGCCGATGAGAGAAATATGAGAAGAATTGGGGAGTTAAGAGTTTCTAATCAAAGCAAAGTAAAGTTTGAACAAACAAAAGAGGTGGTATTTATAGGTTTGAGATGACGGTTCGGTATCGCTAGTGGCTGGCTGACGACTGACGTGCATTGATGGTTTTTGGGAACCGAACCGACGGGACGTTTCGGTCACATCCATCGCTTATGTCATGAAGATGACATCATGATTGAGGTACGAAGAAATCGAGGCTCAAGTTGTTTCTTATCATTTTATTCTAAGAAACGCGGGGACTATCTGTATACTGTCAAAATCGAACATGGCCGATTTTATGAGATTGGGGGTCTGCCTCGAGATTATGTCTATATCGAAGCAAGATCGAGCTCGAAGAACACGAGAACTGGAGGATCGACATCGATGAAGATCGACATCAAGTAACGAAATAACGATATATCCGCAACCGACCACAAATCTCGGCGGGAATCTCGGGATTGACAGAACCCTTAACGGTCATTGATATCAATCATGTATTTTGTTTCCGAAATTAGAGTTATGCCTTATATATGATTCCTCTATATATAAAGAGGAACCATGTTCATCTGTAACCATCATATGAATCACACACGCAATTACTGAGAAATAATAAACACTCTGCTTTTTTACTCGCTTATAATTCTCTATTGTCCTTATTATTCTTATTGTTCTTGTTGCTCTTAACACTTCATCTCGAGCCTATTCAAATCGAGGTCGATAGCTTGCGAACAACACTGGTTTGATCCATTTCAATCGTTTAATTTACTTATTTATTCAGTCGTTTATCAATTGGCATTGAATTAGATCATGTGTCCTTATAACCACATTACAAGTTTAATTGTTACTCGTATTTCGAGATAAACACATAGATATCTCGCAATTTTACTCGTTGAAAAAAGAAATTACACATAGTATTTTTACATGTACGAAGATTTTGAATCCTGAACTCTCATAACCTTTTTAACTTCATTGACCAAGAAAGAATCGGTCCCGCATGTGTAGTTAGCGTTAGATGTTCAACTTCGAGTAGTAACGGAGAAACGGAAGCGGAATGAGCGGATGACCCAGTAAAGCAGTGGGGTCGCTCAGTCGCTCCTAGTGTTCGAACTAGTCATCAACGATCTGCTCATAGGTAGCAGGATTCGAACCTATGAGTGGCTTATGGCGGGGTTAGTATCCTTTTTCACCTTTTTACCTTAAACAGATGCGTTGCGCTATCCAGCGCCTAACCTTGTCTCCCCTGCTGTCATATCCTCATATGCTTCATAGAGGATTAACAGTTGTTCCCCACGTATATCCATGAACTCGAACTTCCATTTTATTGGTTGAAAGTGAGCGTCTCAAAATAATTGAACAACGCCTCGTCTTTTATATTCTTTCGTTGACTGCTTTAGGTTTAAATAATGTCTTTTTTCTTTTTATTTAACACTTTTTCTGACCAAAAGCTCATTCTTAAAGATATGGATTAAGATTTTTCAAAGTAATACCGTCCTTTATGGAGAATCATGACTTTTTTCAAGAATCATTTGGAATGACTTATCACTCAACCACGTTATAGGATCTTTTTTTTTTTTTTTTTTCCTGCAAAATGGTAGGTCTTATTTTAAAAATATATATTTCTGTTCAGCTATAAGACACGTAAAATGCTAGGATAATTTATATATATATTGGGGGCAAGGATAGTAAATTACTAACTTATTATCATTCCCCAACTCTCAAATCTCAAACATGAGCTTGGAACAAGTCAATATATAGTTCCCTTATAGTAATCATAGTCGCATATTTTTTTTTCTTATATATAAAAGAAAATAAATTGAAATATATTTCCTACCGAAGCACTAAACATGTACTATAAATTAATTTCCCATGCCCAACTTAAACTAAAGATTGTATTGTGTCCCCGAAGCAAATCAAGAAGTAAGAAGCTTATTTTCTTGCTGAATAGGATATATTTATTATCCTCATCGTTCTATTTTATATGGTAATATTTTCTGTATTGACTTCGTTAACTTTCTAACTTTAGAAATATTAAACTTCTCATTCTATCCTTAGTGAGATGATTTATTGCCACACAATATCTAGGGAAAGTTACATGATATATCCATTTGTAAAACTCACTTTCATGATATACCTAAGTTTTGAAATTATGTAAAATATCCCAAAAATATTACACTTACCTCCATATATTCTAAAATATATCACAATATTCTACCTTGCAATTCAATACAAACCTATCTTACCACAACATTCTAATTTAGCATACAATATTCTAACTAAACAAATCATAGTATTTTAATTTAGAATACAATATTTAAAATAAACATACCACAATATTCTAATATGAAAAATTCAAACATAACTTACCACAATATTCTAATGAAGAATACAATATCCAAACTAAACATACCATAATATTCTAATTTGAAATATAATATTCAAACAAAATATACCACAATATTCTAATTTAAAAAATTCCGCGAACCTAGCTTACCAAAATTAATATTCTAATAAAGAATACAATATCCAAACCAAACATACCACATTATTCTAATGAAGAATACAATATTTAAATAAAATACTATAATATTCTAATTTGGAATGTATTATTCAAATTAAACATCTACAATATTTTCATTTGGAATCCAAACAGAATATATCATAATATTCTAATTTGTAATACGGTATTCAAACCAAACACACCACAATATTCTAATTTGGAATACAATATTTTAATAAATACACTGCAGTATTATAAGTTGGAATATAATATTCAAACCAAATATACTATAATATTCTAGTTTTTTGGAATAAAGTATCCACACCAATCATATGATAATTTTTAAATTTGGAATGCAATATTCAAACTAAACATGCTACAATATCCTAATTTGGAATACAATATCCAAACCAAATATATCACAATATTCTAATTTGAAATACACAGAATTATATTTTAGAATATAGTAGGTATACATGGTAAAATAAATTTATAAATAAGGTATACAGAGTAAGAAAAAAAATATTTTAATTGTATATGGTGTAAACTGATGTTTTCAATGGGCATACCGCGTGTCACGACTCAAATTAGGTCGTGATGGCGCCCAACACCGTTATTGGGTAACCAACACTAATCAACTAGTAAATTCCCATTTTAGTTAAACAAAGCCAACATCTAGCTTTAGTTACATTTTTAATCGGTTAATAAATAACACATTTACCAGACGACCAATGCAAGAACCACTAGAGGGACTCATGAATATAATTATACAAATCAAAAATAATAGTTTATTAATCTGTGTGCCAGGATTCCAGCCGCTCATGCTTCTTCATCTTTAGTTGCTCCCGTTCCTTCCGCCTCTGAAGTCAACCCCTCTCTTTGAAAAGATCTAGTTGGTTTACCCTTTTTTTCTTTTTCTTTGTATCAATTGGTGGTTACCCACAGTCCCATCGGGGGTAAATTTGGATTTCCTTTAAGTCCCCAAATGACAACTTAGGGGCATCACAATGTAAATATAAAAATCTTATACGGCTAAGTATAAGTTAATACTTAGTTTTAGACATCTTTTAGTATATAAATCAGTTCGACTTTTGTTGACTTTTTGTTTCACTCTTTAAGTCTTTTGCATGCTTTATTTTTTGAGGTTTTAGTTTTACCTTCGAGTTTTGCATGTGGAATGCTTTAGACTACTCGTACCTTTTTTATAATAGGTACGGTGTCATATTAAATGTGTGCCTTTTTGTAATAGGCATAGTTTATGGAAGAGGCCCTTTATAATCAACATGAAGAAGACGTCTCAACTTCATAATAATGCAATAGAGTGATAGGAATTTTACACATGTTTAAGAATGTTTTCAAGGAAAGTTTTTTGTTTGAACTTCCATGACATT
Organism: Nicotiana paniculata; assembly: GCA_005239505.1. NCBI lineage: Eukaryota > Viridiplantae > Streptophyta > Magnoliopsida > Solanales > Solanaceae > Nicotiana > Nicotiana paniculata. Next base: position 1,616 of record ML325203.1, on the reverse strand, counting down.
TTACATGTGTTTGGTTATCGTCTAAAACTCACGCTTGCAACTGTTTTTGTTTAACAGATTTAGTATACTCTTGTATTTCGTAACTGTTTTCATAGGTAACAGTTTTTCGATATTAATAGAAGGAAATAACTGTTTTTCACTAGTAACAGTTTTTATAAAGATTAGGGTTTTACCCGTAACTGTTTAGTAACAATTTTTCTAATAAGTACGAGGGAATTTTTTTCTTATTCGTAACTGTTTTTATTTGATAATAGTTTCTTGAACAAATACAAGGGTTTAGATCTTTCATCCATAACTGTTTTATTCGAGAACAGTTTTTTGAATGAGTATAAAGATGTACATTTCTTTCTCGTGACTGACATTTTTCCTTTCAACCTGAATATGTTCGAAGGTTTTTGCTTTTTGCATTAGGATTTGTATTTGGATGGCTCTTTTGATTTCTTTCGATTCTGCTCGTGTCACTTGTCTTCATTGGGTAGATGGGTCTTTAGGCTCGAGCTTTTGACTTTCTGATAGTCTTCTCTGTTTCGTCTTAGCCTTCCATACTGTATAGTCCCCCAAGTGTTTGAGCTTTGAAGAATAAAATCTCGAGCACTTGGTTATTCCTTTATTTGTGGTCCTTTTCCTGAAAAGGAAAAACATTCCGGACTCGAAGGTATATAATTTTTTAGATGATGACCGCTTAACCCCTTTTAAAACGTCCATCAGAAAGTGTAACCCTAGACCGGGAATTGTGTTATTTCCTCGCGTCTTTGCAGGTCTAATATCATCATCTGGTGATGGGTTAGCTTTGTGCCTATCATCTAAAAAGGTTAGTAGAATTTTTAAATGTTCAAAATAAAATCGAACGTGCGATACCTGATGGGTGTATTCTTTTCTCTTTAGAAGTAATACTTCTTTAGATGGATGGCGTTCCAGCTTGTTGGTAGAACTCTGTCGTCCATAGCTTCCAACTCATAGGCACCTTTTCCAGCTATCCCTCGAATTTTGTAAGGTCCTTCCCAGTTTGGATTTAGCTTTCCTGCACCTGCTTCTTTCGTTGATTGAAAGACTTTTTTGAGGACGAAGTCCCCAATCTTAAAGTACCTGAGATGAGCTTTACGGTTGTAATAACGCTCTATGATTTGTTTTTGAGCTGCCATCTGTACCAATGCTTNTGACCTTATTCGTTGATTCAGCTTGACCGTTAGCCACGGGGTGGTACGACGTTGAAGTGATCCACTTGATTTGCCAACTTTCGAAGAATTCCGTGATTTGTGAGCCTATGAATTGTGGGCCATTATCACAGACGATTTCCTTTGGTATTCCAAAGCGGCATATTATGTTTATCCATAAGAAGCTTTTAACTTCCTTTTCTCGCACTTGTTTGAACGCCTCTGCCTCTACCCATTTTGTAAAATAGTCGGTTAGTACGAGTAAAAATCGTACCTGTCCTTTAGCTCTGGGTAAAGGTCCTACTATATCCATCCCCCATTTCATGAAAGGCCATGGGGATATTATTTGATGTAATAATTCCGTTGGTCGATGCATGTTATTGGCAAACCTTTGGAATTTGTCATATTTGGATACGAAATTCTCGTCTTCTTCTTCCATCTTAGGCCAATAGTATCCGGCTC
>ML325202.1:968-16772 GCA_005239505.1 Nicotiana paniculata | reverse complement strand
TCATTGTACCGTATTTGGTTAGTTGCGAGTCCTTGGGTGTAGAGTTTGGAGTTCTGCCACATCCTTGGTCCGACGGGTAGATTCGACACGAGGTGAGTCTCCTTTCTAACCTTCTAAGAGGGAATTGTCCCCATAGGTGTTATATATGCTGTGTGTAATTGTTTTGGGGGCTACGTGCATACAACGTGACGAGAGTCCGTACGTAGCGACTACTATATCATGTCGGGTAGTTTTAGGACTCACGAGCATGCCATTACGTTCCTTATGTGTATCTTTAGCCAAACTTTGAGTTGTTTATAATCTTTGAACCAGTATTCTCATTATCTTTGAAGTAGTATGCAAATGGCAGAGAGTTGCCTCTGAATTTACGGTGAATTAATCCTTGCTACAAGTATATTCTTTACTAAGCTTATTGATAAATATATATATATATATATATATATATATATATATATATATATATATATATATATATATATATATATATATATATATATATATATATATATATATATGGTAGAGAGTTGCCTCTGAATTTCTGGTGAATTAATCATTGCTACAAGTATAGCCTTTACTAATATTATTGATAAATAATATATATATATATATATATATATATATATATATATAAAAGAGTCAGCATTCGCGATCGAGGGGAGCTTTATGTTAATTATATATATGAGTCAGCACTCGAGTCGCAGGTATGATTCGCGATCGAGGGGAGTTTATGTTAATTATATATATGAGTCAGCACTCGAGTCGCAGGTATGATTCGCGATCGAGGGGAGTTTATGTTAATTATATATATGAGTCAGCACTCAAGTCGCAGGTATGAATCACGATCGAGGGGATCTTTATGGTAATTATATATAAGAATCAGCACTTGAGTCGCAGGTATGATTCGCGATCGAGGGGAGCTTTATGGTAATTATACATAAGTGTGTCAGCGTAAGACTCGCGATCGAGGGGAGCTTTATGGTAATTATATATAAGAATCAGCACTTGAGTCGCAGGTATGATTCGCGATCGAGGGGAGCTTTATGGTAATTATACATAAGTGTGTCAGCGTAAGACTCGCGATCGAGGGGAGGTTTACGTCCATTCAGTGTCTAAATATTTCCTTATGATTACGGCCGGTTGTCCTACCGTTGTGTGCGCTTGGGCTATTAGGTACTGTTTTCTATTGATATTGACTTGACAGATATTTCGGGGGAAAAGGAAAGTGTACATTGTTGCTTATTTTCAGTAGTTACCTGGTTTTCTGTATTTGCTAGATATTTGTTGCTTACTGTCTCACATGTCTACTGCATTCCATATATCCTGTTCCACATTATTACTGTTGGACCTTAGTGAGTATCATGTCGACTTCTCGTCACTACCTCTTCGAGGTTAGGCAGGATACTCACTGGGTACATATATATTTATATACTCATGTTGCACTTCTGTACTTAATTTTACAAGTCCTGAGGCTGGTGTTTCTGGTTATCCGACTGGAGCTTGACTTATCTTCTGGACCGGACTCCCTGGTGAGCTGCACCCCCTGACGTTTCTCAGTTGTGCTATGGAGTTATCTTTTTTTTATTTCTGTCTATTCCTCTCAAACAACAGTACAGTCTTGTATCATCTTTTGTATATTCTACTAGTTTGCCTGTTGACTTGTGACACTAGTTCCTGGCACACACATAGTAGACTCTTATTTTGGGACTGTATATATATATTGGATCACGATCATTTTGGCTGTATGTATTTAAATTGGTTAATGTTTCCGCTTTTATTTAAATGAGCTAAGTTTAAAACTTTGGGAAATATGTGGGATTGGTATGTTAATAAGGAAAACCTCACTAGTAAACAACTGTTGGCTTGCCTGACTCCGGTGTTGGGTGCCATCACGACCCGTGTGGGATTTTGGGTCGTGACATAAATCCTGTTGAGGCGAACGGCCAGATCCCATAAGAGTGTGGTACATAAATCCTGCCAAGGCGAACGGCCTGATCCCATAAAAGTGTGGTACAGGAATCCTCCCGAGGCGAACGGCCCGATCCTATAAGATTGTGGTAAATAAATCCCGCAAGGCGAATGGCCTGATCCCATAAGAGTGGTGGAAAGGAATTCACCCCGCTCGCAGAATATAAATTACGAAGCGCTCACACATAAGCATACACATTCAAACAATCTATCTTGTCTATATCGGGAAACAATTACCCAAGAAATGGAAATTTCACTTTTAATGGTCACAAAGATAATACTTAAATCTTTTTCTAGAAATTTGTTTGTCAAGTTCGATAAGGTTTAAACATTTTGGAATTCATCAGCAATGATACAAGAACGGAAAATAAAACATGCTTTCGGGTCCTAAAATACCCGGACATAAACATAATAGTAGCTATGCACGGACACCCGTCACTTCGTGCGTACGTCTCTCCCACAAATAGTAGCACATATTTAATTAGTTCACCTATGGGGACAATTCCCCCTCGCAAGGTTAGAAAGGAGACTTACCTCGCTCCGCAATTCCATAACTGGCTTCCAAGCCCTTCCGACGACTCCAATGGATGCACAACGCCCCAAAACTATCCAAATAATGACAAACCAATGAAAATATACTCTAATATTTGCAACAATTCAAATTATATAAACTCCTATCTCCGCTCAACGAATTGACCAAAATGTCCCCGGGCCCACGTGCCCGGATTCTGAAATTTCTCGAAGATAAACTCTACCCATAGCTTTACTAGTTCAAATATACAATTTACTCAAATATTCATGCTCAATTCGTGGTAAAAATCCAAATTACCAAATTTCTAGGTCTTCCTTCAAAATCCCAATTTTTTTATACAAATTCTCATGTCTAATTCCATGTATAAGCCTTGTATTTAACTTGGAATGAGTAGAAACAACTTACCTTGAGATAGATGATGAAATTCCCCTCTTGAATCTCTCCTAAAATCACCCCAACCATGAGAAATATGAGAGAAATGACCAAAAATCTCGGTTTAAAACAATCTGCCCAGACCTCATTTCCGCACCTGCGGTCCACCCTTCGCACCTGCGCTCCCCCAGGTGCACCCAATCTCCTACACCTGCGGCTTCCTCAGCTCCAGCCAAAACTCGCACCTGCGGCAACAAATCCGCACCTGCGGCCAAAGCCTCGCAGGTGCGGTCACACCAGATGACAACAACTTCAGCCCTTCTTCAAACTCCAAATTTGATCCGTTAACCACCCGGAATCCACCCAAGGCCCTCGGGATCCCATCCAATTACACCAACCTGTTCCAAAACATAATTCAGACTTGCTCGAGGTCTCAAATCACATCAAATAACATCCAAAACAATGAATCACACTTAAATTCAAACTTTATGAACTTGAAATTTCAAACTTCCACCACCAATGCCGAAACCCGTCAAATCACCTCCAATTGACCCCAAACTTTACACACAAGTCATATTCAACATTATGGACCTTCTCCAACTTCCGGAATCGCATTCCGACCCCACTATCAAAATTTCCACTTCCGGTCAAATTTCTCAAAAACATTCAAATGTTTTCTATCTTTAGCCAAACGACTTCAAAATAACCTACGGACATCCGAATTCACTTCCGATCGCGCTCCCAACTCCAGAATCTCCATATAAAGCTATTCCCAGACTCAGAATCCCAAACGGACATCAATATCACTGAAATGCGCTTCAATCAAAACTTAGGAAATTCCTTCAAAAATGCTGACTTCCACAATATACGCCGAAACGCTCCCGAGTTATTCAAAACCAGATCCGGACATACGCCAAGTTTGAAATCATCATAAAAATCTGCTGGAACCATCAGATCCTGATTCCGAGGTTGTTTACTCCAAATTCCAGTCTTAGACGATTCTTCCAACTTAAGGCTTCTGAAATGAAATTTTTTTTTAATTTAACTCTGAACTTCCCGAAATTAAATTCCGACAACACCCATAAGTCATATTATTATAAACAGAGCTAATCATGGCCTCAAACTACTAAACGATGTGCTAGTGCTCAAAACAACATGTCGGGTCGTTACAAGAAAACCATTTGTTTCGTACAAATTGTATATTACTTTACTTGGTTCCTAAAATAAACTCATTATTTCATTTGACACCTTACTTTATTCAATATTGTTTTTATATTTTATGGTGTTTAAATATATCTTTCATTCATCTTGATTAATATTTATCAAGGTTGCAAAGTACATGGTAGCACGTGGGTTTTTTCCATGCGAAGGTTAATGTTATTGTGGGCACGAGGTACCATATGTGTAAAATTTGAAAATTGTGATCAATGAATTGTAGTTTATGAGGTGTGGTATCTCGGGGTAATTCTTGTTGTAAGTCCTTGCGTTGGGAGCGATTTGATTATTTGAATTGTCATCCTTCTTTCTTTATAATTTAATTTTTATCTCACCGGTGCCTGATTATGTTGTTTCTTTATTACTCGTGTACTAATTTTTCCCATATATGTTTCTATTACTTCATTGTTGGTTGTAAATTAATAATATTCCTTCGTTGGTATTACATTGATGTTCTTCCATTGTTAGCTTATGTATATCTTGAACATGTTTCTATGTCTAGTAGGTGTATTGGCTTGGACCTGTTAATACTCTATCGATATGCTTAATACTTACTGAGTACCGTTGTTGTGCACTCATGCAATTCTTCTACACATTTTTGTACAGATCCAGGTATTCTGATCGTGTCGTTGAGAGTTGCATCTGCGCGGCAGGAGACATCAAGGTATACCTGCTTGATCTTCGCATGCCTCATTGTCACCATCTTACTTCATTATGCTACTGTTAAATTGTAATTCAAAACAGTATTGTGTTTAGAAATTCTAGTGTGTTTTAGTAGTGCTTATGACTCCGTACTACCGGTTTTGGGAAATGTATAACTATTGGCCGCTTGTGGCTATGTATGTCATTTAATGGTTTATGATAAATGATTAAATAGTTCAATTATGTTATTAAATCAACATGTGTTAGGTTTGACTAGTCTTAGAGACTTGGTGACATGACGACATCCAAAGGTGGGAAATTGGGGTCATGACATAACACCTCCTACCCCTACCCTAGCACCATCACAGAGTACTTGACAGATGCCAAAGTTCAATACAGAACATTTGATATTAATATTAAACCAACCGGCCCTTTTGATCTGTACAAGTTGCAAGACCCTAGGAACCCAAAGAAGAGCAGCTAGCCTTCCACTACTACTGCATAGTCTGATGAGCATGTAATAGTAGCTTATGGTCCCTCTGATATCCCTTCCTCTTCAGCTGAGCCTTCTACCATTGTTGTAGACACTGCTCCTAAGCCACCATCAGCCCCTGCTCCATTACCTACACCAACACTGAGGCTGGTGCCTTTGCCTACTGGCCCATAATTTTCCTTGCAGGTTTCTTGAACGTTGTTGAATCTCACAACTAGATGCCGACAGCTACATCAAAGTTGTCTGAGATATCTAATACAGTTGCAGGGTATCCCTATACATAGCCATACTATTCTGACATTGATATAAAGCTCAATAAGGGCCTGGACAACCAGAAGGTTATTATGGACACACTTGTGCACATGGTGCAGCTATTGAGAGGTTAATCAAGAAAGTGACGAAGATGAGAAAGACTCAAGACATAATGAAGTCAGTTGAGTCGCTGCGAGTTGGAGTGACTAGGATAACTGAGGTTGTCAACTTGCCACTGGACATGCTGATTGACACCACCCAGCCTCACCCAGCTCATACTTCTCAGGATTCCTCTGATGCTCAGGCTGAGGGTCCCTGCCTTGCATCCAGCAATGTTGTTGCGGTGCGTGACATGTTCACATCTCAGGTAGCTCCTGCAGATGATGATGATGACACCATCCAATTAGCTGAGCCGCCTCGGAATGACCCTTTTGATGATACCATGATGACTGAGATTGCTTATGGAGTTTCTTCGCCCCTCTCTTCTCTTTGAATTTGATTTATTAATAATTTGGTAAAATGCTTACTTTTGTTTGAGGGGTGGAGAATTTGATTTGATTGATACATTTGATGACATTGTATTGTAATAATTGGATGATTTATTTTTTCTATTTTTAGTAGTTTGATACATTTAGTAGTAATCTATAATTTTGTTTGGATTGGTAGGGTAAATATTATGTTTCCTTATTTTATTGATAATAAGCCTTTGGTTTTTTTAATGTCACGGTTCTGTCCAGTGATGGTTTCTTGTGTGAACCGGATGATTTTTCCCGAGGATGGATAGTGTGACAACTTCCATAAGGGAATTAGTCTGTTGCATGTTTAGGTGATAGTAGTAAGTAGGAACGAATAAAGTCCCTAATCAAGTTCTTCTATGAAAATGAGTTATTTATGTTTCATGTGGTACCAACATACTTAATTTCATGCTTATGGTTTGAGACAAGGTTGTTGTGAACCATTTTTGAGAGAAGTAATTCTAGTAAAAGTGATTTTGAAGCTCTTGAGTTGTCATTAATAATCATTAGGTGGTTGAGTAGACCATAGAAATATTTAACTCGATTATGGTTGTTTTGGGTTTTAGACTCTATCCTATTTTACGTTCGATTTTCATGAGAGGTGGGTGAAATAAAATTTTGTTGCTAGTCCGAGTGCTTAACTGAATATTGTAGAACTTTCCCAAAATGTGTTTCAAGGCAAAATTTTAAGTTTGCTTGGCTTGAAAGATGATTGTAGGCTTTCCTTGCACCATTTAAGCTTTCAATTGCCACCCTATGATCATTATCCTTAGTCAACCCCCTTTGAGCCTTTAGCCTTTCTCTTTTGATAATCGTACTACAAGCGTTTCAGCGGTTTGAACATTATCTCCTCTTGACACCCGAACCCTCCTTAGCACTTATATGTAGTATGTGGATCAAAACCTAATTTTGGGGGGAAAGTTGAGAAATCTAAAGGAGGCACCAACGCAAAGAGAGAAAATAAATGATCTCCATGAAAGAAAAAGTAAGAAAAGAAAGCAATATGAAAAAAAGAAGCCCAAAGAGGGACAAAAGGAGATATTGATGAAATTGAGTGAGGCAGCAAAGAGTGATGGCAAGTCTCTCTAGCCTCCAGGAAGAAGAAATACCTCTAAGGATTTGACAAATATGAGCCAAAAAACTATATGTGAAGTGCTTAAGGAAGGGTGTAACCCCGTGTATCCCATCCTACCCCAAACCAAAAGCCTTCACTAAAACCCGAAAGAAGTCCTATGTGATTTCGAACCGAGTGTAATTACATTGGTGGAGATTTACATAAGGGGCAAGCCTATGGTACTTGAAGCTTGTGACGTTCCTTTGTGAGAGAAGGGTGAAACTTTTGTTGCACTAGAATTGAGTTTTGAAATTTGAAGTGAGAAACGCAAATGGAAGGTAGAAGAGGAAGAGTTTTGAGTCCACCATGATCTACATGAAATAATAATGATCCTTGTTGAACGAATTTAACTCTTGAGGTTCAAATGTCACACTAGAATTAAATGAGATGAGCAAGTTGTACCTTTTGTAAAAAAAAATTGACGCCTTGTTTAGAATGCATGAGTGTTGTGGGTAATTGTTGGTCCCAAATGAGTATAAATGACTTGTGGGAAACTCTCTGAAATGATCATACAATGTGAGAATAAGGGGGCTAATCTAGTTGCTTGAGGACAAGCAAAGACTTAAGTTTGGGGAGTTGATAATTGGGGTTTTTAACCACTTATTAGTACCTTCATGCTAAAGTTTTTAGTCTGGAAGTAATGATTTTTTGTCTCCGAATCTAATGGAAATGACTCAATTGGATGTATGCCGGAGATTTTGAGCTCAATGAAGAAAAAATAACTCAAAAAGGAAATAATCTAGCCAAGGTCAGCAAAGAGGATAAATGCTAAGAAAAGTGTGGTCCGCAAAATTCCATTTGTGGTCGCAAAAGAAAATGTGATCCGCAGAATATGAAAGGCAGCCGCAGAAGAAGAACTGGAGCTTCAAGAATTTTTGGCAGAAGTGCGGTCTTCATACTAAAATGTGCGGTCGCACTTGGTCAACAAAACAGGTTCAGATTGACAAAACTTTAAAGATCAGAGAATGTGCAACATAACAAGTTTGAAGCATCCTCAAACGGAACCCGCAGAAATTCAAGTCCGGTAGCATAAGCTTAAGTGTGGCCGCAAAACCTAAATTGGGATCGTAGAACTCCTCCTACTGAAAACACAGCATTATCAACCCAGCCGAAGTGTGGACCGCAGAAGCTGAATTGCGGCCACAGAACCCTCCGAAGGGCTTTTTGTCAAAACTTTCGGAGTGCTATAAAGGTGTGTATCACTTTTTAGGGCATCTTTTTCATCTTGTACTAGCAGCTAGTCATTATTCTTAGCTATTGGGGGAAACTTTGAGCTACAATTAGAGATGATCAATTACTTTTTCCTTTTATTTTATATTTATGTATTTAATTTCTTTTTCTTTTCATCTTATTAGCATGAGTAGCTATATTTTCATCTAAGGTTGTGATCCAACCCTAGTGTATAAAATATATAGGTATTTAATATAGTTCTTGCTATTGATTGGGTTATTGTTACATAGAATTTTTTATGCCTTAAAGTTAGAACCAATGGTTGAAAATAATGATTCATGCCTATTTGATTTTGTTCTTACTTGAAAAAGAGGAATTTCGTCTAGGAAAACTTGGCTAACATGAAAGTTAACTAGTTGAATTATTGATTAGTTTAATTAAAGGATTTAAACTAGATATAGGGATAATCTAACTTGGGCTCATATTCACTTGCTTTTATTTATACCAATTTTTACTTGAGAAAGCTAACCTGGGAAAAAACACTCTTTAACCGAGAGGTATTGAGTGAGTACTTAATTATTGAGAGTCATAACAACCCCGATCTACCAAAAAAGAATAAATTTACTCTACACATTAGGTTTACACCTAGGTTAAGGCTACAGCCCGAGGATTTTCTCTATTTGATAAATCCTTAAAAACATTTCAATTATTACTTGTTCGCTAGCTAGTCAAAATCTTTAGTAGTTTCATTTAGCAAAATTGATACATGATGACGTCCAAATCCACTACTAAAAAGTAAATGGACACGGTCGCATGCAATATAATTTACCCAACTATGATTGGGGTCGAATCCCCAGAGAATAATATGTAGGCAATTAGGCATGTAAGAGAATTATGACTTATTATTCTAAGCCAAACACGTAGAATGGTTTGGAGAAAATATGTATAACTAATTGCGAAAATGTAAACTAACCTAGAAAGAAAATAAATGATCAATGGCTATAAGAATGGATGCATAGGGAATTACATTCAAGTAACGAACCAATGTATTTCACGATTTTACAAATATGAGCGAGTTTATGTTAATTAGTCTCGGGTATAATTCTATATTAACTTCTTCCGAACACTAACAAGACTTCCTGATTGAAATATCCCTAAAACACTTAAGAGATTAAGCACACCGAATATGGATACAAGTAGTTCAATCCTATCCCTAGTTAGAATCTATAAAGTGAGGGTTAAAGCCTCAAGTTCTTGTTAATTAATCTTTCCCAACCCCAAATTATCTTTCCCAAAATTAATTCAAAGTAAATGGGAGAGTCCTAGGTATAGCTAATCCTTTTGGAAACATTAAAGAATAAGGATAATTAAAGAAACAATAACTCACTTCACAATAAATAAAAATCATTCATTACATAAGCACAACAAGATATTTAATCCACACTTTAAATATGAATATTTCCATAAACAAGATTCAAGTGTTGGAAAAAATACTACACACTTAGATATACAATACAAAGCAAGAAAATGACGAAATGAACATAAATGGGTAAGAAATTCTCAACCAAAAGCTTCAAATCTTCAAGACCCAAGTGTGTGTGCAAGAACACTAGCTCCAAAACTTGTGTTCTCTAGTCAAGGGACTTAAAAATAAGCCAAAGATATTTTAAAGAGGAGCTAGGTCGTGTATTTGTGGGTTTGGAATTGAAAAGATGTGAAATTCCAAGACTGTCCATAGTTGAAGCCCGCTGACCGCTGCTGCGGAAACATCATCGCAGTTGCGGCTCCGCAAAAGCGGACTTTCTTTCACAGATGCATAAACTGTGGGAACTTTCCTACTCCGCAGATAAGGACATATTGTCGACGCCTGTGTGGAATCTCCTTCTCCGTAGATGCGGACCATACAGACGCACAAGCAACTCCGCAGGCGCGGATTACTTACTGTAATGTTGTCCCAGTGTAGTGTTGTCCATCTTCGCAGATGCGGCCTTTCCCCTCGCAGATCCGATGTCCCATACGCCAACAGTGTTCTGCATGTGCGGAATCACTGAAGAAATTTGCACTTTTTTGTACTTTTTTTCTCAATTCCTCTTCAATTGAATGCAACTCTCTTCACGGAATCATTTACCTAAAAATCTAGCAATACATACCATAAACAACCTCATATGATAATTAAAGGACGCAAAATCTAAAGAAAAAAGAATAAAATAAATGCTAAGATCACCACTCATCAATACAAGCTTTTGTTTGGTAGTTAAATCTAGTTATTTCGAGTTTCTCTCTTAAGTATTTACCTTAATACCCAATCTAAAATCCTAGTGGATTCAACCCCGACTCGCATTGTGTTTATTATTTTAATGATTATTTCATATTCCCTTAATTGGGATGTGAATTTGGCCTGATCAAAGTTCATGGAGCACGACTCCATTTTGAGATGGATTTTGAGGAAGTCCAACCCACAGGTTTAAGGGGAGTCGTTATGTACATCTCTGAGGGTGCCTACTATGGATTGTCATGGGAATATTGCGTCATCAAGGATGATCATAATTTTGAGTGTGAGAGGGTATTATTCCCGGATTTTTGGGGCCTTGGCATCTACTATATTGCATGCTACTAGGCGACATGATGAGTGTCAGTCGCGTACCTGACGTGTACTAATGATGCGTATGTGAAGGAGCATCAGGAATATGGGCTATGAATGAGGCAATAACCATCTAGATATGGTGTGTTACATGTCCTAAGAGTTCCAAGTTATTTTAGTAAGGACTTTGGAGGAGACCAAGGATCTAGCATGCGGCCTACGGTCGCGTACGAGCTTGAGTGTCAGTACCGTATGTTTCCGAGCTATGAGAGAAACTAGGGATTTCGGTTGTAGGACTTTTTCCTAGTATGCCTTTATATATGCTTACCAAGTTTGGGATCACTTGGAGGTTGTTTACCTATGGGCTTGACTTAGCCAAAGAGCAGTGGTATTTTTGTAATTAGCCGATGTGTCTGAAGACTATAACTATTTCCACGGGCATGGGAATGGGGTGAAACGTCATGGAAGAGTGAATGAAGTCAAGACAAATCATTAGGAATAGAATGGCGCCTTGTTTGCAGTTCTGATGACCAGGAAAGATCCATTATGGTTCTTTGGCCAAAACATGTTAAGTAGGGGAACTTAGGCTTTTTCATTTGAAGCATATATAAGGGAGGCAAAGGGGTTATAGCTCAACCAACCTCCCCCGTGCATGTTGTGACCAAGTTGTACGAAGAGATCCATCTTGAGGGAAAACCTCAAGGGCCTACATGGATATTTCAAAGGAGTGTCTTAGGTATCCATACAAGCTTGGGAACTCTATGGATGGTGAGATGCCTCAGGGCTAGCGTTGGGCACACAACGGTGCCGGAGGCTTGATGTGTATGATGAGTATGCCCTATGAGCTACCGAAATAGTGGATAAAGACCTTTGTGTCGATTGGATACTTGAAGCACCTTTCTTAGGGTCATCATATGTCGACTTGTGAGTATGGATTGGGTTCAACTATGCGAGCAAGGTCCATTGGCCTAGACGTGCAATTGTGGGGAGACACTACACTAAGCAGGATGGATATATGCCGTGAGGGATATATTAAGAAATGTCTTAAGAAAACCATGGGCATGCCACAAAAGACGCACATTACAAAGGACAAGGACTTATGGTTTCCCCACTCAAGCGAAGTACAAGCTGGATATGGATGCACGAGCGAGTGCCAAGCTTGAGGATTGAATTGTGGACGCGATAGTGATGCTCTGTGTCAGGCGAGGGACAAACATGTCCTTATCCAACCTCGAATGTATGCATGGATGAGATCTAGCAGATATGAGGAGCCACAGAAATGTGACACCTAGTCAAGGCCAAGAGCCTAGATATCAAACGGGCGGCATAGTTGAAGTAAGCCTCCAAGGAAAGGTTCACCACAGGCATTGGATTGTGTTAAAAACCTGGGAAAGGGGAAAGGTTGGCATGTAGTGAGGGTGACTAAAGGTGTCGCACAGGCTATTTGCGTGACGCTAACGTTCATATAATAGGTCGTCCCGTGACATTACATGTATCGTGCTACTTCTGACATTTTCCTTCTTTTTTCAAAAAGGATTAATTATGGGTATTTTCACAGGTTCTCCAAATATTGCATCGTCTTTCCATATATAGATCATCAATCATATGCATGAGAATTCAAAGTCTTCAAGTGGTTGTCCTTAAGAAGGTTAAAAGGAAGACTTATAATAATGGAATGCGAGGGCATAGCTATAGTGTTAGCTTTGGATTTGCGTGAATCCAAAATGTTTTGCCCAAATTTGGTAAATGCGTTAAAAATGTATTTAAAGTAAACTTATTAATTCAGTATATATGTCATGACCAGAAATTCCAAACAGGATCGTGATGGTGCCTAACACTGCTTCCTGGGCAAGACAACGCACAACAAGAGATATGAAAGAAATGCAAATAATGATTTACAACAAGATGATAATATAGTCTAATAGCAACTCAGAAATATACACGACAAGTCTAAGATCAAGACTAAATTTCAACCATCCCAAGACGTGGAGTCCCAAGTACATGAGGTACTAGAGTTTACTAAATACATTGTCTTTAAAAAATTGTCTAAAAAGTAAAAACGGTACAATAGAAATAGGAAGATGACTCTAAGGTCTGCGATCAGAATGTATCTCTACCTCGAGTCGTTTGCGTGCCATCCGCTAATGTAACGACCCAACCAGTCATTTTAAACTCTAGCTCGTCTTTCGGCAGTTTGAGGTTGTGAGAAGCTTCATTTGAGGTATTATGACTCGTAGGCATGGTCGAAATTGAATTTCAGGAAGTTCGGAGTCAACTTGGAAAGAAAATTATCATTTCGGAAGCCTTAAGTTGGAAGAATTGACTAAGATTTGATTTAAACGGCCTCAAAATCAGGATTTGAAGGTTCCAGCATGTTCGTATGATGATTTCGGACTCAGACGTATGTTTGGATCGGGTTTTGGATGACCCGGGAGCGTTTCGGTGCATATTGTGGAAGTCAACATTTTAGAAGAAATTTCATAAGTCTGGGTTGAAGTGCATTTCAGTGATATTGATGTCCGTTTGGGATTCTGAGTCTAGGAGTAGCTCCGTATGGTGATTCTTGTGTTGGGAGCGCGATCGAAAGTAAATTTGGAGGTCCGTAGGTCATTTTAGAGTCATTTGGCTAAAGTTAGAAATTTGAAGATTTAAGAAGTTGGACCAGAAATAGAAATTTTGATATCAGGGTCAGATTTCGATTTCGGAAGTTGGAGTAGGTCCGTAATGTCGAATATGACTTGTGTGCAAAATTTGAGGTCAATCGGACGTGATTTGATAGGTTTCGGCATCGAATGTAGAAGTTGGAAATTTTAAAGTTCATTAAGCTTGAACTGGAGTGCAATTCATGGTTTAGGCGTTGTTTGATGTGATTTAAGGCCTCTAGAAGGTCCGTGGGATGTTACGGGACTGGGTCGTGTGATTGGACGGGGTCCCGGGGGCCTCGGGTGTGTTTTCGGGTGGTTTCGGATCATTTCGGGCTGTTTTGAAAAGGCTGATGCTGGTGTCTAGTGTTTTTCTTCACGTTCATGGGGATCCCCTCGCGATCGCGAAGAAGGATTTATCTTAAGGGACTTTGTTCTTCGCGTTCGCGAAGGGTGCCTAGCGTTCGCGAAGAAGAAAAATCTCTATTGCGCAGATCTGAATTCGGAGGCTCATATCTCACAATCTATAATGAATTGTGAGATGATGTAAAAATAAGTTTTATCCCTTTGTGTCTAGTTTTTAGAAAAGTAAACCATTTAGAATTTGGATTTGTGTAAAACTAGTTATGGCTGGTACACTACAGGGTGTCCGGTAAGATGAAGAAGAAATTCTTGTTGCATAGGGCTGACTTTGGCAGCTTATATCCCTAAATCTATAAGGAATTGGTCTCGTAGATTTGAGACAACATGGTCTCGTGGTATAAGCTCACTCAAGATGAGTATGGATTTGGGTTCACAATGTTTTGGATGAAGCTATTGCTATTTCTAAGTCAAGTTAAGGATAAATTAGAAGGAGATAGATTGGTTAGTCATGGTTGGAGTGCCACAGTTACGGCAGTGATCAGTTCCTTCAGCGTGATTAAGTTATGCATGTGATTTGTGATGGTGTGTGCGAGGCTTGTCGGCCGCCGTAATAGATTTTATTTGGAAGCATTCAAGTATTATGGCCTATCAGGTGTAGGCGGATCCCCGAAGGATTATGGTGGTATAGACAATTCCTTGAGGATTTTCCTATTTTGTGATTATGAGAATTCACTCGTGTGTTGTCATGGTTCTCTTGAAGAGAGTTAAGTAAAAGGTTTCTATATGATGAAGTGTTCACCCTAATAGTGGTCCAGGAGGTACGATGGAATTCTTGTGCTATTTCATATTGGGATGTTAGGTGCAGTAAGCAGTATGAAACTGGAAGTAAGGATCAAGGTTGCGGTTCGGTGTTGACAAGGATGTCACGGGCTCCGATGGGCAGGAAAGGGATTTGAATGCTTAGAGTAAGCTAGTGTTATCTTCAGCGTCACCTGAGGTCGGTGTTTTATGAAAGAGGCTTTGCATCCAAGTCATTGATGCGTGACTATAATTCATGGTTTAACATGTTATATGCCTTACATTTTATGTGCGTTAATGATAAAAATACACTTTGTATGTGCATAATGGAGTTTATTTCATGTGTAGGTGCATTCGAGATGGAAACCGAGCTAAATGGATGCAAATACATCAAAAATACGCTTAAGAGTCGAAAAAGAAAACTCCAGGCGTTAGCCGGGCGTTTGGCCCCTAAAGGTAGGTTGTCCCTGGCATTAGTGGGGCGTTTGGCCCCTAAAGCCAGGCTGACCCTGGCGTTAGGGGGGGAGTTTGGGCCCTAACGACAGGCCTTCCCTGGCTTTAAGGGGGCGTTTGAGCCCAAACGCATGTGTCCTGAAGTTCAGTCAATTCCGAGTTTTGAAGAGTTTAAGTGTTTCCCGGTTGGAATAGAAGTCTCCTACATGTTTAGGGTTTGTCCTAGACATATAAATAGACCCCAAAAACACAACTTGAAAGGGGAGATTCGAAGAGAAGAAGCGATTGAAGTGAAGAAAAACTTGTGGATTACTACTCAGTAAAGCAAACATTGATNTAGTATTTCTTACTTTATATTTCAATTATGCAATTTCTTGTAGTTTTGTGTCTTCTGAATATGAGTAGCTAAGTTCTTAATCTAGGGTTTTGGTAGAACCCGTTGGGGGATAAACTTATTGTAATATTAACATAGTTTTATTTGTTGATTAATCTCTATTTGTTCAACTACGTTCTTGTTGTAGTTGATTGAAAGGCCCTCAATTAGCTGTTCCTATTTATTATGTATCTACTTGATAGAGAGTGCATATTTAGGTAGTTGTTTGAACAACATCACTCCCGGAGTATAGACGAAAGTCATAACCGAGGGTTTAGAGGTTGGATTAGAGATAACGATACCTCGGGTGCAATCTAAAGTGAA
>ML325199.1:8608-25976 GCA_005239505.1 Nicotiana paniculata | reverse complement strand
TTGAAATAAGGAGAAAGGTGCGCGTTTGAAAAAAATAATAAGAGTCACTTGAAAAAGAAGAAAAAGAAGAAAAAGAAGAAAAGAAGAAAAAGAAGAAAAAGAAAAAAATAAATGAACATTTGTGTTGTGTTGAAAGAAAAATATATGTGGTGACTCTTAATATAATTGTGCTTAAAGAAGTATGGGGAAATAACATTGTTGTGAAGGTGTAGGTGGTTTAATATAAGCATGAGGTTGAAAAGCTAAGTATATATATTAAAGTGCTTAGGGAGGTGTAGTCACTCTTATATCCANAGGATGTCACACCTCTGTGCTTGAAATGTTTTAAATATTCTTGGTATAACATGTTAAGAGATTTGCTTAATAAAGTTGTGTACATGAGTGTAGTTTGATTGCTCGAGGACGAGCAAAGGTTTAAGTGTGGGGTCTGTCCTCAAATGAATTATGTAGTTTCTATTTCGCATCTGTATCATTAATTATAGTGCTTGCAATCACCACTGAGTTGATACTTCTTAAAGCTTGCTGATCTCCACAGAGTTGATGAATTACCCAATGTGAAGGAAATTTGATAACTTGATGTAATGTGGATGGGACAACGTCCATATCGTGAATCCACGGTCTTCCCAGAATTATATTGTAGGTCATGTCCGCGTCTATCACCTGGAACTTTGTATCCTTGACAGCTTCTTCTACAAATGTGGTGAGTACAACTTCCATTCGTGATATCTCTTGAATTATCAAACCCTGACAAAGGTCGCGCCTTTGGTATCACCTTATCATTAGCTTGCATTTCATTCACCACCCGCAGTAAAAGGATGTTCACTAAGCTACTTGATCAATCAAAACTCATTTTACATTAGGCTCATGTACAAGTAAAGATATTACCAATGCATCATTGTGAGGAATTATCAAGTTGTCTGCATCCTCATCATCGAATGTTATACTGTCACCATCCAGGACCTGACGAACTCGATTCCCGTGAGTAACCGTGATTTTTGACGTCTTTTTTGCAGCAGTTCATGTTACTCCGTTGACCTCATCTCCCCCAGTTATTACGTTGACTGTTCTTTTTGGTGATGGAGGTTTTGGGTCTCTTGCTTGTTCCTCATATATGATTGTTTTCCATTCTCACTAAACAAATAAGTAAGATAGCCTTGCTTCAACAAATGCTCGACTTCTCCTTAAAGAAGTCTACAATCTATTGTTCTATGGCCATAATCGTTATGAAACTCGCACCAGAAATTTGGATTTCTTTTGCTTGGATTTGATCTCATTTTTTTAGGCTACCGCATCTTATCCCCCATACCTCTTAAAACAGCTACTAACTTGGAGGTGCTGATATTAAATTTGTGATCTCCTATTCTCGCTTGCGTATTGGTACCATTGCTTCAGGCATCTCATTCCTATATGAATCTTGATGAAGAACTCGTATCTCTCTACCTTGGTCTTGAGTAGAATCATGCGCTTTCCTGTTAAGATTGAGAGTCTGGCCCAGCAGGTCTCATGTACGGCTCATACCTATTTTTACCGGATCATTTTTCTGATTTTCCACGTCTTGATCATGCTCCTCATCGGCCCTTGGCTTTGTGAATGTATCTTCTTCTATGTGCAACTTCATGTTGTGCCTGTTGTACAAATCGTTCCAAGTTATTGCCGGAAATTCTCACCAACTTTCCTTCAGCCTCCTCATGGCTGCTAAACTTTTCTCGTTCAGGTTTCTCGTGAATGCATAGCCGCCCAATTATCAGGTACTGAAAGTAACATCATTCTCTCCCGCTGGAATCTATCTACAAATTCTCTGAGCAACCCTGTATTTCCTTGTTTAACCTTAAAGATGTCTTCCATCCTTTTCTTAACGGTTTGAGCTCCCGAATGAGCTTTTATAAATGAATCTGCAAGCCCGATGAAAGATTCAATAGAATTTTCAGGTAAAATAGAACACCACGTTAATGCTCCCTTTGGAAGCATTTCACAAAATGTTTTGACCAAAATTGATTCGATTTCTTGTTTGGTTAATCATTGCCTTTCATGCCAGTAGTGAACGCAGTTACATGATCTCGAGGGTCAGTTCTTCCATCATATTTGGGAATATCAGGCATTTTAAAATTTTTAGGAATTCGTAAAGGTGTTGCACTTGGCTTCCAAGGTTGTTGTGAATACTAATCTATATCTACCCCTTTGATTACGGGTGGTACGCCTGATACTTAATCTATACGATCGCTCTGTTCCTTCAACTGTTTCTGCAAAGTTAGCACTAAACTTTGTAAACTAGAATTATTTGGAGTACCTGACCCCCCGTCACAGGATTCATTAGGATTTTCTCCACTTCCAGAATTATCAAGTCCCAAACGCAGATTTTCCAGAGTTGTCGTGTTGAAGGTTGGAGGAGTTTGCATCGCATTAGGTAATCCACTGACAAAATCTTGCAACTATTTACTCACGTGCTCTGCAATCAATTTCTTTAGAGCGTCTTGCTCCATAGTTTGGTCATTTCCTTGTTGATCATCAACGCGAGAAGTGGACCTTGTAGGTGAACTTCCACGTGAATATTGAGGGGATCTCATTGGTGTGTGGTGTGGTGGAGTTGCATCTTATTGGTTCAGCTGGTTGTTGTCGTTAACGGTAGACATATTTGATAGTTAAAGATTGAAATGTGAACAGATTATCAGATTCCCGGCAACGGAACCAATTTGTATAACCAAAAATAGATTTCGGTCAAAGTCAATATTTAGAAGAAATCAGGTTACTGATAACCAAGTCTTACTTCACTTTTTCAACAATTTTGGAAGAATAGATCAAAGAATGGAAATGATTAACAAAGAAAAATAAGAAATGAACTGATAATCACTGCCCAAAATTAAGACTTAACGCTCGGAGAAATAAGCAAAGAATAATACTGTGGATTTCAATAATCGTCACCTCCATTACAAATGAAATTTCTTTCCTTATATAGGAGCATATCATTATAGCGGTTCCCGTTCTTAATTTGGGCTAATTAATAGTATTAATTGTATTGATTGCCTGGTACTATATATTACCGTAGCGGATAAATTTATGACTAAAGATTTATTGTAACTGTATCAATTTCCCTTCCTTATTTACATCAACTTCGTGTAACTTCCCTTATTTGCAGCCTTCATTTATTTCGTTCATGTTTCTCCTTTAACAGCTGTATGATCTAGTTCTTTTCTTAATGTAACCCCGTGAGTGTTTCTCACATGCCTTTTCTGCATTATTCAATTCGTCTAATTAAGAGTGTCACTTGTCCTTACATCGACGTTCAATGTGTCATGTCCCGTCAATTTGTTGATAATTCATGTCATGTCTCTTTTCCTACCAATACAGCTTTCCAAACAAGCCCTTAGTAGTGAGATGTTTAAGGAAATTACATCAGGGACAACGATTAGACGTGCGGGTAACACAATCTAGCCAGAATAAGGTGTGAGGCACATAATTAACATAATGAGTACTTTGGTACTTTTTTGGATGAGAATGGGAAAAGAAACGTGGGAAAAAAATCTACAAATTTTCTCTTCCTAAACCAGGAGAGTAATATTACGAAGAGAAACATGGGGTCTCTAAAATTAATGTATTATATTTATAATTTTATTAAGCTAAATAGCTATTTTGGAGTGTCATGTCATATTTCCCGTATAAAATTTAAACATTCAGGTGATACTTGCCTTTATTGCCTATTAGTTATCTATGTCAAAGTTGAATGACTTTTATGGAATAAAAAATTTAAAAAAAATAACTTTTGTATTATAAACTCAAAAATGACCACCAATAAAATTTACTCACTCTTTCTTTATGAAATTACTTTAGGGACAACGTTAGGAGTACGCGAGGCAGATGTAGAATATACTCGATGGATTCGATCGAACCCATAACTTTCGATATAGAATAAAAACTTATAGGTAACCATGTCCTAATTTGTGTGTCTTTTTGTGTGTGTGTGTGTTTTCTTACAGAAGAAAATACAATTTGCCAGAGACCATGTAGAGGAGTAAGATGTAGCTACAGCAGTATTACTTCATCACTGGTAATGTTAATCCCTTTTCTGTTCCTTTTTTCTGGGGGATGGTGTTGATTCAAAGGAAATATTATATACTCCCTCTGTTTCGATTTTATCTGAACCTATTTCCTCTTTCGGTCTGTGTCAAAAAAAATGATTTATTTTTCATATTTGGAAATAATTTACTTTTATTCAATAACTTATAGCCACACAAAATATATGTTGCTTATTTTACCCTAGTTCAAAATTCTTCGTTTTTTCTTAAACTTCATATCCAGTCAAATAGGTTCGCATATATATATGTACTGATGAATATAGGTATAGATAGCGGAAGCAAATAGCCAGGATCACTTGCATGTAGTATAGACAACACATAATCACAGATTATAATCGAACATAAAATCGATACTTATCTGTTGAAGCGTGACTGCGATGGCGATGGGAACCTCCAAGCAAGAGCAAAACCGCTCACGAGATCATCCTCTAGTTCTACGGTCTTGTGTTGTGTGACCCAAATAATGCCCGAAACTAGCGAAACTATTGTGGGCGAGTTTCTCCTAGGAAAATCGTTTAGTAAAAATCATCGCCTCCTTATGGAATAAGACCTCCTTTATATAGGCACAGGTTTTAGGGTTTAAAACCTTTTCCTAAACCTATCGGGTCTTCCTTTTCACCAATTCCATTTAATTCCTAATTATTCGGACACATCAGGGACTGTAATATTTAATTAACGAGGCTTCCTATTATGGACTTAATTCGAAATATCCGAATTAATACTACCATAATAAATTACAAATTACTCCACTAAAAATTCGTAACTGCACGCCTCAGTTCAATTTCGTAATTCTTCCATTAAACCTTACTGGTGTAGTGTGGTGGAGTTACACCTTGTTGGTTCAGCTTGTTGTTGTCGTTAACAGTAGACATATTTGATAGTTAAAGATTGGAATATGAACAGATTATCAGATTCCCGGCAACAGAACCAATTTGTAAAACCAAAATAGATTTCTCGGTCAAAGTCAATATTTAGAAGAAATCAAGTTACTAATAACCAAGTCTTACTTCACTTTCCCAACAATAGATCAAAGAATGGAAATGATTAACAAGAAAAATAAGAAATGAACTGATAATCACTGCCCAAAATTAAGGCTTAACGCTCGGAGAAATAAGCAAAGAATAATACTGTGGATTTTAATAATAATCGTCACCTACATTACAAATGAGATATATGTCCTTATATAGAAGCATACAATTATAACGGTTCCCGTTCTTACTTTGGGTTCACTAATAGTATTGTCACGACCCAAATTTTCCTCCGCTGGGTATCGTGATGGCATCTAGTCTTAGGGACTGGGTAAGCCTAACATTTCTACTAAACAACAACAATAATAAAGGAATTATAACAGTCTCAATATAGACATCTTGACAGAGTTCACAATTTTCCAAAACCCGGTAAATACAAGTCATAAGCTCTACGAAATCCTTCTATCAAATCTAAATACAACTGTGTAGGAATAAGTATTAACGAGGCTTCCTATTATGGACTTAATTCAAAATATCTGAATTAATACTACCATAATAAATTATAAATTACTCCACTAAAAATTCGTAACTGCACGCCTCAGTTCAATTTCATAATTCTTCCATTAAACCTTACTGGTGTAGTATGGTGGAGTTACACCTTGTTGGTTCAGCTTGTTGTTGTCGTTAACAGTAGACATATTTGATAGTTAAAGATTGGAATATGAACAGATTATCAGATTCCCGGCAACAGAACCAATTTGTAAAACCAAAATAGATTTCTCGGTCAAAGTCAATATTTAGAAGAAATCAAGTTACTAATAACCAAGTCTTACTTCACTTTCCCAACAATAGATCAAAGAATGGAAATGATTAACAAGAAAAATAAGAAATGAACTGATAATCACTGCCCAAAATTAAGGCTTAACGCTCGGAGAAATAAGCAAAGAATAATACTGTGGATTTTAATAATAATCGTCACCTACATTACAAATGAGATATATGTCCTTATATAGGAGCATACAATTATAACGGTTCCCGTTCTTACTTTGGGTTCACTAATAGTATTGTCACGACCCAACTTTTCCTCCGATGGGTATCGTGATGGCATCTAGTCTTAGGGACTAGGTAAGCCTAACATTTCAACTAAACAACAACAATAATAAAGGAATTATAACAGTCTCAATATAGACATCTTGGCAGAGTTCACAATTTTCCAAAACCCGGTAAATACAAGTCATAAGCTCTACGAAATCCTTCTATCAAATCTAAATACAACTGTCTAGGAATAAGTAAGTACACTAGAATAGAATAAAACAGGAAGGTGACTCCGAAGCCTGCGAACGCGGAAGCAAGTTACCTTGAGTCTCCTCAGCAATGATCTGCGCAGCTGCTAATAACGATAACCTGGATCTGCACATAAAATGTGCAGAAGTGTAGTATGAGCACACCACAGTGGTGCCCAGTAAATATCAAGACTAACCTCGGTGAAGTAGTGATGAGGACTAGTCAAGACACCACCGGTCTAATAAGTAAAAAGGCATAAATGTATAAATGACCAAAAAATAATATCTATCTAAATATTTTCAATATAATTAACGATAAGATCGAATAATACGGAAGAAAATTCAATAGTTACGATCAACGGACAGCATAAAATAAATACGCAAAGAGAATGGAAAGAATGCAATCCAAATGGCAGGAATCACAACCCAATAAAAGCACTAGCAACTCAGCACTGCATCAATTTATTTACGCCAGGCCTTAGCCAATGAACTCAATAAAACTGGTCAACCTTCGAGTGAAAACTTTTGAAACGTGAGTTTATTTTGAAAGCTTCAAAGATATAATCATTTCGGAATAGAAATTTCTTCTTTGAAACATACTTTATCTGAATGTATATTTATATATTTTTATAAAGAGAAACCTTAACAACATAGTCTCTTCAAAATACGGGGGGTTCAAATATACTTTTCCAAGTACTGATCTTTCAAATATCATCAAAATACATGATGTTCAAAATATACTTTCCCAAATACTGCTCTTTCAAATATCATTATTCTGCAAGACAAATACTTTTCAAGTGTACTTTCGAAATAGAAGTCCTTTAGACATAACTTTTCCTGGAGATAATTGCTTTTCAGCTATACTTTTCAATATATATATTTAT
Source organism: Nicotiana paniculata (assembly GCA_005239505.1). Classification (NCBI taxonomy): domain Eukaryota; kingdom Viridiplantae; phylum Streptophyta; class Magnoliopsida; order Solanales; family Solanaceae; genus Nicotiana; species Nicotiana paniculata. Next base: position 18,771 of record ML325199.1, on the reverse strand, counting down.
ATCTTTCGATCCAAATCTCCTCAATGATAAAACTACCGGAACTCAGTCCGCAACTCAGAATTTGTCATGCAATGCAGTACAGAGGGAAAGCTCTCAGATCTCTGTCCGTAGTCCCAATTTAAATATGCGATGCAGTACAGGGGGAAAGCTCCCGGATCTCTGTCCGTAGTCCCAATTTAAACATGCAATGCATCTGCTGAGGAAAACAACCAGAATGCGACAGAAACAACATATATTGCCACAACCGGCGCAAAGGCAAACAAGGCCGAATACAAAGTGCGATGAGCAAATCAATACAAAGACATAAATCACAAAAGTGGTAAAAACTCACTCATAAGAAGTAGCCATTGAGAGAAATGCCAAGCACAAAGAGAGAACAGCATAACAAGGGGGAGACAAGGCAAATATAGCAACGATTCTATACATTCAAGTTCGCAACCAAGAAACTAAATCATCTCGGCAAGGGAATCATCTATAACCAATCTCACTTAGACAATTAGCTTCACTGAATAAACTCAGTTTGAACAAATGCTCAGTAAATAGGCAGCATCAAAGAATACCATCAACATGGACGGTCATCAATTAAACCTAAGTAGTACTTAAGAGGAAAATCATTTAAATCACAATGTGTGACTCACGGACATGCTTGACCAATGTATAGATATTCCAATTACTTGTTAGACATTTATACGGCGATATTACACTAGTTTTAGTCACATAGGCATTCTATGAAGAAAGAAATAATATAACGGTAGGAAAAGCAAAGTCTTCATTTAAGTCAAATAAGATCAAATAAGAAACAAGGAATACTAGGCACGTACTTCTAATCCGAGCAGGAAGAGATGAAACTAGGAATAAGAAATTCAGATATAACAAGTGAAATTCACATACGGGGAACATAAGCATCTAAAAATCCCTAAAGGGAAATCTATTTGCAAATAAGTCCGAGTACGCACTCGTCACCTCGCGTACGCGGACTACGATCAACATAGAAGACTCAATCCTAAGGGGTAGTTTCCCACACAAGGTTAGGCAAGATACTTACCTCAAATACGACAAACTGGTACTCAAAATAGACTTCTCGGGCGGGAAGGCCTCCGGACGGCTAAAAATCAACTAAAACAACTTCAAAATATATATAAAATGTATAAGGAACGATTCTGAATAATAAAGTTTCAATCTTTGAAAATTTATAAAAATTGACCCAAAACACGACCCCCGGGCCATACCTCAGAACCCGACAAATTTTACAAATTCTGATTACCCATTCCGATACGAGTTCACCCATACTAAATTTATCCAATTCCGATAACATTTGGTCATTCAAATGATGAATTTTTATTTTTGAAGTTTTCTTTCAAAATCCACAATCCCCTCAACCCAAAACATAATTTAATGATAAAAACAAGAACTAATTCATGAAATATATTTAATTCTAGTGGAAGAACACTTACACATTCTATTTGTGTGAAAATCCCTCAAGGAATCGCCCAAAACCGAGTTCTAGAAGTCAAAATATGTTTAAAATGGTGAAACCCCCGATTTTGGAAACTTATAATCTGCCCAAGCTTTTAAAGCATAGCGATCGCGAGGATCGAGGCGTGATCACATAGAAGGAAAATGAAGCTGGCTTAAAATGCTCTACGCGATCGCGGAACAACTTATGCGATCCCGTATAAGGAGTAAGTTAGCTTCTGCGATCGCGGACCAATTATTGCGATCACATAGAAGAAGAAATGGCCACTGCCAAGATAACACTGTGCGATCGCGAACGTGTGTATGCGATCGCGTAGAGTGAAGTCTACAAGGTGTGCGATCGCAAAGTGAATAGTGCGATCGCGATTAAGGAAACTGAGCTGGTCCATTTTACACTATGCGATCGCGGAATTGTCTATGTGATCGCATAGAAGGGGACACCAGATAGCAGAAACAACAGAGGAAAATGAGAGAAAATAGACCCGAACCCTATCTGAAACACACCCGAGCCCTCGGGGCTCAAAACCAAATATACACACAACCTCAAAAACATCCTACGGACTTATTCGAGTAATCAAATCACCCAAATAACATCATAAGCATCGAATTAAACCTCAAGATCAATGGAATTTCTCAAAACTTCTTTAAACATCAATTTTTGCATTTAAGGTCTGAATAACGTCAAACTAAGTCTGTTTCTTACCAAATTTAACAGATAGCACATATAAGACATATTGAACCTGTACCAGGCTCCGGAACCATGATACGGGCCCGATATCACAGGTTTCACCTCAAATTTCATTTTCAAAAATCTTTATATTTTTCAGAAAACAATTTTATTTAAAAATTCATTTCTAGAACATGGGACCTCGGACATCGATTCTGGGCATACGCCCAAGTCCCATATTTTCCTATGGACCCTCCGGGGCCGTCAAATCACGGGTCCGGGTCCGTTTACCAAAAATGTTGACTGAAGTCAACATTATTCAAATTTCTAATCCAAAATTATCATTTTTATCAGTTTTTCACATAAAGGCTTCCTGTCTACACGCCTGGGATGTGCACGCAAATCGAGGTAAGATAGAAGGAGGTTTTCGCAACCTCGAAACACAGAATTAGCTAGAAATATACGGGATAACTCTTTTGGGTCATCACAATCTCCCCCTCTTAAACAAATGTTCGTCCTAGAACTTGATAAGATTCACCTTGAACTCATCGAATCCCTGATTGTGCATTTCCAACACACACCCGCGGGTGATCCCACATCACCCCAACCTACATAAGCCTGATGACACCATCACAACTGCCATATAGCATTCTCATCATCATCGATAAGCCTCATACCTCAATTCCTTACTTTCTACTCATTTCCAAAAGACCTGATTCTAAATCCATATCCGGCATTAGCCTCAACCAGCTGCATCAACTCAGGTCTACGCCCACAAGGCATGACCACATAACATAGCACATCACACATAGGCTCAATAGCACTTTTGATCACAATAACTGCCTGAAATCAACTCAACATTGGCAATTTGTCCCACATATGGAAGAACTCCGTTTCCAAATCCCATAATACTGATAATGATGCAATAAACACGAAGACCTCATCATTGGACACTGATAATGATGCAAAATACTCAGGAGAATCACATAAAGCTTACCATGAAGGACGAAATGGACTCACTTCCAGTTTTACCACTAGCAAGGATGAATAAAACAATGATAGACACGGCCACTACTCATAGAATCTCCCAACAGGAGCAAGCACAAAAATAGAGGGCAACACATGAAACTCACTCATAAATGGAACAACAAATAAGGGAAACTCGTCCCGACCGACAGAGGTATAGTGAATGGTACCCCACTTTAGCACATCAAGACATACCTGGGTGATAATATTTGGCACAACGGCCTCTAGCCTACTATATGCAACACATCAACGAGTCGGGCCTCCCCCTCTTAGGCGCCCTTTATCCACCTGAATACCCTGCTATAACTCTCCTACCTGAATCCTGGAACGATCTCTTACCTTGTGGCTAACATCTCCACACTGAAAACAATCTCTCTACCGATGTGGCTATGGAAAACACACAATACGGATCCTCCGAGACCCATGAGTACCTGAAAAGCTCCCATGCGAAGCTGATAATGCAACTGAACTGGTTGACCCAAAATTCTCTACCATGCCTGAGTCCCTAAATGATCTATGGACTCGCCTCCTAACTGAAGCAATCAAGTGAGGTGTATATCTGGCCAACTCACTGGATCCAACGGCATACTCCAATAGTGACATAGCGCCCTGACGCAACTGCTCAAACTCCGCGCGCCGTACATCCCGAAGGAACTGAGGTGCAACTCTCTCAAAGCATCTCCGAAAGACTGAATCCATGCTAGTGAAGCTAACTCAGCCAGGTTACCCCAAATCATATGCCGCCACCACTGATCAATCCACTACTCTGAATCTAAGACGTGACAAAAGCAATCCAACTCGTCTCCACAACACCCGAAATGCGAAGAATATAGTGACGGTCCCTCAATAAAACCCGGGGCACCATCTGCTGCCAATCCACTGAAAGAAGAAGGGCGGTACTTCCTATACCTCTCAAGTCCAAGGTATTCTTCCTCCGATGCTACTTCCCTAACCACGGGCTGAGCTGAAACCACATGTCGTGCTGCCATGGCAACTGGAACCTGGCCAATATGATCTCACTGCTATGTAGTGTAGACGGTGGGAGTCTGAACTCCTCCTTTGATCTGCGTAATAGCCGATGAACTAGAATCAATCTCGCCTGAGTCAATGTACCAATTGTACTCAAAACTCCGCTCAGGTCTTCTGAAGTTCAGGTAGCAACAGGCACCTCCAGTACCTGCCCCCCCAATAAGGACTACTGGCGACTCCCCAACGGCTGCTCTGGAAGGCATCTTAACTATGGTACGTGCTCCTCGTTGGTCTCTGTCTCTAACCCTTGAGACATTTGCTTCGGGGTAGCATCATCCGGGACCATCGCTCGTGTCCTCACCATCGGTGAGAGTATGGAACGATAATTTCAAACTTCAAGATCAATGAACTCGCACGATAGGAATGAAGGAAGTGAAATTGTCCTGATAGTTCCGTAGCTTCTCGAAGATAAGTACAGACGTCTCCGTACCGATCCGAAAAACTCTACCAAACTTGCTTTTGACTCGTAGCACCTATGAACCTAGAGCTCTAATACCAACTTGTCACGACCCAAATTTCTCTTCGTTGGGTATCGTGATGGCACCTAGTCTTAGGGACTAGATAAGCCTAACATTTCTACTAAACAACAACAATAATAAAGGAATTATAACAGTATCGATATAGACATCTTGACAGAGTTTATAATTTCCCAAAACCCGGTAAATACAAGTCATAAGCTCTACGAAATCCTTCTATCAAATCTAAATACACCTGTCTAGGAATAAGTAAGTACAGTTGAATAGAATAAAACAGGAAGGTGACTCCGAAGCCTGTGAACGCAGCGGCAGGTTTCCTTGAGTCTCCTCAGCAATGATCTGCACAACTGCTAACAACGATAACCTGGATCTGCACACAAAATGTGCAGAAGTGTAGTATGAGCACACCACAGCGGTGCCCAGTAAGTATCAAGACTAACCTCGGTGAAGTAGTGACGAGGACTAGTCAAGACACCACCGGTCTAATAAGTAAAAAGGCATAAATGTATAAATGACCGAAACATAATATCTATCTAAGGAATTTCAATATAATTAACGATAAGATCGAATAATATGGAAGAAAATTCAATAGTTACGATCAACGGACAACATAGAAGAAATACGCAAAGAGAATGGAAAGAATGCAATCCAAACGGCGGGAATCACAACCCAATAAAAGCACTAGCAACTCAGCACTGCATCAATTTATTTACGTCAGAGGCCTTAGCCAATAAACTCAATAAAACTGGTCAACCTTCCAGTGAAAACCTTTGAATCGTGAGTTTATTTTGAAAGCTTCAAAGATATAATCATTTCGGAATAGAGAAATTTCTTTGAAACATACTTTATCTAAATGTATACTTATATATTTTTATACGGAGAAAACTTAATAACATAGTCTCTTCAAAATACGGGGGGTTCAAATATACTTTCCCAAGTAAATATCATCAAAATACGTGATGTTCAAAATATACTTTCCCAAATACTGCTCTTCAAATATCATTATTCAGCAAGACAAATTCTTTTCAAGTATACTTTCGAAATAGAAGTCCTATAGACATAATTTTTCCTAGAGATAATTGCTTTCCAGCTATACTTTTCTATATATATATATTTATATCTTTCGATCCAAATCTCCTCAATGATAAAACTACCGGAACTCAGTCCGCAACTCAGAATTTGTCATGCAATGCAGTACAGAGGGAAAGCTCTCAGATCTCTGTCCGTAGTCCCAATTTAAATATGCGATGCAGTACAGGGGGAAAGCTCCCGGATATCTGTCCGTAGTCCCAATTTAAACATGCAATGCATCTGCTGAGGAAAACAACCAGAATGCGACAGAAACAACATATATTGCCACAACCGGCGCAAAGGCAAACAAGGCCGAATACAAAGTGCGATGAGCAAATCAATACAAAGACTTAAATCACAAAAGTGATAAAAACTCACTCATAAGAAGTAGCCACTGAGAGGAATGCCAAGAAGAAAGAGAGAACAGCATAACGAGGGGAAGACAAGGCAAATATAGCAACGATATCATACATTCAAGTTCGCAACCAAGAAACCAAATCATCCGGGCAAGGGAATCAGCTATAACCAATCTCACTTAGACAATTAGCTTCACCGAATAAACTCAGTTTGAATAAATGCTCAGTAAATAGGCAGCATCAAAGAATACCATCAACATGGACGGTCATCAATTAAACCTAAGTAGTACTTAAGAGGAAAATCATTTAAATCACAACGTGCGACTCACGGGCATACTTGACCAATGTATAGATATTCTAATTACTTGTTAGACATTTATAGGGCGATATTACACTAGTTTTAGTCACATAGGTAGTGTATGAAGAAAGATATACTATAACGGTAGGGAAAGCAAAGTCTTCATTTAAGTCAAATAAAATCAAATAAGAAACAAGGAATGCTAGGCACGTACTTCTAATCTGAGCAGGAAGAGATGAAACTAGGAATCAGGAATTCAGATATAATAAGTGAAATTCATATACGGGGAACATAAGGATCTAAAAATCCCTAAAAGGCAATCTATTTGCAAATAAGTCCGAGTACGCACTCGTCACCTCGCGTACGCGGACTACAATCAACATAGAAGACTCAACCCTAAGGGGTAGTTCCCCCACACAAGGTTAGGTAAGATACTTACCTCAAAGACGATAACCCGGTACTCAAAAATAGACTTCTCGGGAGGGAAGGCCTCCGAACGGCTCAAAATCAACTAAAGCAACTTCAAAATACATATAAAATGTATAAGGAGCGATTCCGAATAATAAAGTTTCAATCTTTGCAAATTTATAAAAATCGACCTAAAAGTCGACCCCCGGGCCTGCACCTCGGAACCCGACAAATTTTGCAAATTCCGATTACCCAGTCCGATATGAGTTCACCCATACTAAATTTATCCAATTCCGATAACATTTGGTTATTCAAATCATAAATTTTTATTTTTGAAGTTTTCTTTCAAAACCCACAATCCCCTCAACCCAAAACACAATTTAAATGATAAAAACAAGAACTAATTCGTGAAATATATTTAATTCTAGTGGAAGAACACTTACCCATTCGATTTGTGTGAAAATCCCTCAAGGAATCGCCCAAAACCGAGTTCTAGAAGTCAAAATATGTTTAAAATGGTGAAACCCCCGATTTTGGAAACTTATAATCTGCCCAGGCTTTTAAAGCATCGCCATTGTGGGGATCGAGGCGCGATCGCGTAGAAGGAATGAAGCTGGCTTAAAATGCTCTACGCGATCGCAGAACATCTTATGTGATCGTGTATAAGGAGTGAGTTAGCTACTGTGATCGCGGACCAATTATTGCGATCGCATAGAAGAAGAAATGGCCGCTGCGAAGATAACATTGTGCAATCGTGAACGTCTGTATGCGATCGCGTAGAGTGAAGCCTACAAGTTGTGCGATCGCGAAGTGAACAGTGCGATTGCAACTAAGGAAACTGGGCTGGTCCATTTTACACTATGTGATCGCGGATTTGTCTATGCGATCGCATAGAAGGGGACACCAGATAGCAGAAACAGTAGAGGAAAATGAGAGAAAATGGACCCGAAGCCTATCTGAAACACATCCGAGCCCTCGGGGCTCAAAACCAAATATACACACAACCTCAAAAATATCCTACGGACTTATTCGAGTAATCAAATCACCAAAACAACATCATAAGCATCGAAGTAAACCTCAAGATCAATGGAATTTCTCAAAACTTCTTTAAACATCAATTTTTGCATTTAAGGTCTGAATCACGTCAAACTAAGTCCATTTCTTACCAAATTTCACAGATAGCACATATAAGACATATTGAACCTATACCGGGCTCTGAAACCATGATACGGGCCCGATATCACAGGTTTCACCTCAAATTTCATTTTCAAAAACCTTTATATTTTTCAGAAAATAATTTTCTTTAAAAATTCATTTCTCGGACTTGGAACCTCGGAAGTCGATTCCGGGCATACGCCCAAGTCCCATATTTTTCTACGGACCCTCCGGGACCGTCAAATCACGGGTCCGGGTCCATTTACCAAAAACTTTGACTGAAGTCAACTTTATTCAAATATCTAATACAAAATTATCATTTTTATCAGTTTTTCACATAAAGGCTTCCCGGCTACGCGTCCGGGCTGCGCACGCAAATTGAGGTGAGATAGAAGGAGGTTTTCACGATCTCGGAACACAGAATTAGCTAGAAATATACGGGATGACCCTTTTGGGTCATCACAAGTACTAATTGTATTGATTGCCTGATACCATATATTACCATAACGGATACATTTATGACTAAAGATTTTCTGTAACTGTACCAATTTCCCTTCCTTATTTACATCAATTTCGTGTATCTTCCCTTCTTTGCAGCCTTCATTAATTTTGCTCATGTTTCTCTTTTAACAGATGTATAGTCTGGTTCTTTCCTTAATATAACCCCGTGGGTGTTTCTCCCACGCCTTTTCTGCATTATTTAATTCGTCTCGTTAAGAGTGTCACTTGTCCTTGTATCAATGTTTCATGTGTTATGTCCCGTCAACTTGTTGATAGTTCACGTGTCATATCTTTTTTCCTACCAATACAGCTTTCCAAACAAGCCCTTAGTAGTGAGATGTTTAAGGAAATTACATCAGGGACAACGATTAGACGTGCGGGTAACACAATCTAGCCAGAATAAGGTGTGAGGCACATAATTAACATACTGAGTACTTTGGTACGTTTTTGGATGAGAATGGGAAAATAAACGTGGGAAAAAAATCTACAAATTTCCTCTTCCTAAACCAGGAGAGTAATATTACGAAGAGAAACATGGGGTCTCTAAAACTAATGTATTATATTTATAATTTTATTAAGCTAAATAGCTATTTTGGAGTGTCATGTCATATTTCCCGTATAAAATTTAAACATTCAGGTTCTATCTCAAAGTTGAATGACTTTTATGTAATAAAAAATTTTAAAAAAAAATAACTTTTGTATTATAAACTCAAAAATGACCACCAATCAAATTTACTCACTCTTTCTTTATGAAATTACTTTAGGGACAACGTTAGGAGTACGCAGAGGCGGATGTAGAATATACTCGATGGATTCGATCGAACCCATAACTTTCGATATAGAGTAAAAATTTATATATAAAAATTTATTAAAATTATAAAAATTATATATATGAACCCATAATTTTATAAATATAATAAATTTAATATAAAATTTAGTTCTGGATCGACCGTTGCATATAATTAATCTAGCAAAAGTAGTGTGAGGCACAGAATTAACGAAATCGTTACTTTTGGTCCACTTTTGGATGAGGTTAGGTAAAGAAACGTGGGGACAAATATCTACAAATAGTTCTCTCTTTCTTTCTCTCTCTGTCTCTCTCCCACCACTCTTTCAGGATAAAATAATGATACTTGGCTACAGAAGCAAAATCATATTACCATTTTCCCACCATAAATTGGGAAATGGCAAATTAAGTTCATATACCAGTAAGACACATAATTTTGATCACTACAAGAATATATTTTATAATTCAATTATCTTGTAACCATGTCCTAATTTGTTTGTGTGTTTTCTTACAGAAGAAAATACAATTTGCCAGAGACCATGTAGAGGAGTAAGATGTAGCTACAGCAGTATTACTTCATCACTGGTAATATAAGTCCGTTTTCTGTTCCTTTTTTTCTGGGGGATGGTGTTGATTCAAAGGAAATATTATATACTCCCTCCGTTTCGGTTTTATCCGAACTTATTTCCACTTTCGGTCTGTGTCAAAAGGAATGACCAATTTTTCATATTTGAAAATACTTTACTTTTATTCAATAATTTATAACCACACAAAATATATGTGCCTCATTTTAACCAAGTTTAAATTTTTTCTTTTTTTCTTAAACTCCATGTCCAAGTCAAATAGGTTCAAATATATATATATATATATATATATATATATATATATATATATATATATATATATATATATA
>MDKI01167023.1:0-20565 GCA_005239505.1 Nicotiana paniculata | reverse complement strand
GAAGAAAAACTAAGTAGAATCCTCATTCAACGTGGTGTGTTCCTCCGTCCAAAGTTCCCAAACAAATTCTTAAAGGGTAGATACCATGCCTCTAGGTTTACATTTTCTTAAGTGTGCACTAGAAATTCATATCTAGGGATGATTGTATGCGAGCATATCATGCATTAGATATCCTGTTCCTTAGGTCCATGTTTACCGTTTCAGCATCCTATTATGGCATTATCATTTATCATATAGAAATCATGCTCTAGGATTAAATGTTAATATAAACCTGTTATTCATGTAAACCAGTTCTAATATCGTTGTAATGTTGTGGTACACCTAGGAATCATGCTTAGAGTAATAATGTGCTAATAAACAAGTCATCCTCATACTTGCTGCATAGCATGTTCAAATACTGTTACTTTATGCATTTAGAAATCCTGCCTAGGAATTCTGCATACCACCCATTCTGCATCCCTATGTGTTCATATTAGATATCATGTCTTAGGACCTCATTCAACACCTAGTTTAACTACTGATTTTATGAAAAGGCCCTAAAAAATAATTTCACCATGTTTCCAAACAACTGGTAATAGTTTTGTATTCTTGCAACACCTAAGTACAACATGTATAGGCAAACTAACTTGTAATAGTTTTTTTAATAATCTGGATATTTACTGGGTGTTGTCATACGCTTAGGCAAGCTTTAGGTGTTAAATCTATTAAAACTGGAAACTTACTCCTTTATACCTGCTGCTTGACTATTAATGGTTATAATCAATAAAAGACTGATAAAATTCACTCTCTGAAATCAATAATAAAACTGCTTCACCATTGCATTCTCACTTAGATGTCATGCCTTAGGTTCTGAATTTAATAAGGCCTTACTTGTGTTTGAGTCGTACTAACCATGTGCATAATATGTGGAGGAGTACTTGGGCCTCGTATCTGATTTTATTTGTTTTCCCTTATCTGAAGTCCTAATTGTCGTTGTTTGTCACTTAGAATCTTGTTCTTTAGATCTAGGGGTCAACCTTGTACTTCCTTTTAGGATAGTAGTCCTAGCCTCCTCCAGGACTGATAGGATAGGATGGGTAATAGCACGCAATAGAATCTGTGACCAACACACACTTTAATTACCTTTACGGGGTGGGAAGGATAGAATATGGATATGATGACCGGTGCGCTAATACCACGTGTATCCCCTCTTCGAGGAGTGATTACCGATATTGAATTGATGTGATCCATATTATTATAAACCTAGGACACCTGTATATGCTAGTTCGTAATCTTCTCTACTATTTTCTAAATATCTATATGCTTAAGACTTAAATCCCTTTTTATTTGATCCTTTACTTGTTATTTGCTAGTTGTACAAATTCACGAAACCATTTGTCCAGGAACCACACTTGTGGATCCTAAGGGGTGCCTAACACCTTCCCCTTAGGATAATTTCAAGCCCTTACCCAAATCTCTGGTTAGAAATGTAGTTATAATTGAACTCCTTAGGTGACCTAACGCACCGTTAAAATCGTTAGGTGGCGACTCTTTAAAATATGCAATCCCCTTTCCCCAAAGAAAGAGTTGTCCCAACCAATGTCATAAGCCCGATATTCCGCGAGGAGGAAAAAAGGAGGCGCGACAGCATGGAGACTCTGCTGGGGATATCCAAACTTTTACCATTTCAAATTGTTTCGTGAATTTATGCCTTTATTTTAAATACTTGCACCCTTTCCTATTCCCTTTACACGCAATTAATTGTTTACCTCAGGTATTTACTTTTCTTCAAAAACGTAACTGACATGTCTCTTTGTTTCCTTTTCTAACTGCTTTAAATCGTTACTACCATTTTTACCTCTTACTTTAACGTGCAAATACGTGCCAACTTGTTTTAATACTTATTGCCTAAATCATGCTCAACATTCATACTCTACTCGTGCCAAAAAAAATACTATAGCAACGCTTGATGAGTGGTTTCTCCCTTCCTATATTATCACCCACTAAATTCGGAAGGTTTATTTGCAATAAAACTAGTCGATCAGCGGTGCAGTCGACGGTTTCGTGCCTTTCCCCCTTGAGTTGTCCGCTCAAGGGTACCAGTGTAAAGCCCCATAGAAACCCTACTCTGTTGCACTGTTGCATGCATCATGGTAAAACCTAGTCAAGCTAAAGTGTCATCCGCACGATAGCTATTAAGATAGCCTTATCCAAAAGTCCATCGGGTTCCCCTAAACCCAAACGGAAGCCCTCACGTTCTGTTCGTTTATTTGGAGAACTAAATGCTTCCTGCTAATTATTGACGATAAATAGTCGAGTCCGGTGGGGGTAAGGGCCTAACCTATTTTCTTTGCAGAAAAAAAAATGAGGCACGAAGTCCCCAGATTCGGCATGGTCTCCAACATCCACCCAAAACTGTTGAGTTGGTGGGAGGATCTGTACTCTAGCGACAAAGCTATCATCAGGAAACACTTGGGTAATCTACCATCTCTTCTGGAAATCCAGCCTAACAAAATGATAGTAGAGGCTGCTACCCTGTTCTGGGATCGTGAAAGGTCCGTGTTCCGCTTTGGGAACATCAAGAGTTTCCGATGTCTGAGAACCGCACAGGCAAGAGTTTCCTCAAAATGATGGGTCTGAAAAAGGATGCGGAATTGGTATGTTTGGAGGATTTGTACATTCCTTTTGACTACTTGTACGAAAGGTATGGCTATATCAAATCATACCATACCTACCATGACGAGTTTGCTATCACCTCTCTGGGACATGTCCATCGCCGAGTGTTCGTGTTTATGGTTTGATTTTTGGGTTTGATCGTGTTCCCGATGAAGAAGGAAAGGATCCATACTAGGCTAGCCATGGTAACTAAGACCATAATGGAAGGGGTAAACGGTAAATATTTCAGCATTGTTCCCATGATCGTTGCAGACATATATCGGGCCTTAGAAAGGTGTCAACAAGGAGCAAATCATTTCGAAGGTTGAAATTTATTACTTCAACTCTGGCTCATGGAACATCTCCAAAAAGGCGAATATCGACAGGACATTCACCACAGAATGTGGGATGACCACATCGCTTTCCATCACCCAAAGTGAATGAATTATATCCCTGACATGTTCGCTCAGCCTGAAAATGCTGAAGGATGGGTTGAGCTTTTTGATAACTTGACTAAAAAACAGGTTCAATGGATGTTTGAATGGTTTCCAACAGATGAGTTCATCATTCGATCTTGAGACGCATCATTTCTGATACTGATTGGTCTAAGGGGGACACACCTTTATGTCCCTTTTCGAGTTATGAGGAAAGCAGGAAGGAAGCAAGTCATCCCTAGGTTCAAGAAGATGAGCCATCTTCGAGCTGACTTTAAAAATAATGACAGTCCTCACAGGTGCCAAGCTCAGCACCTGTGGCACTACAAGGTTATACTTGAGAAAGACACCATCGAGCCATACATGTATCACACCAGTTATACCCCTTTCTATCTTAGTTGGTTAGAAGAGGATCTGGGTGGTCAGAGCAAGTCGGATTACGTCCGAGGTCACAAGGTTATAGATGAAAGGACTGAAGCACAGGTCAAGTTCAACCAGCTGCGCAAAAGGATCCGGGAAAATGAGGATGATCACCACAAGATACATGAGTCCAACAAAAGACTGATCAAGGCTATCAACGCCAACAAGAGTCTGGGGTACTTGGAACAAGGTATAATCGAGCTGGAAGAAAAGTTCATAAAGAGAATCGAAGATTGTCAAAAGGCTGAGGGAGCCGCAAGGGGATACCTAGCCAGAACTTACCTATTGCTGGGACTTCGCGAGCTAGGAAAGCTGCTCGAAGGAAGCAAGAATGTCGAATCTGGGGAAGGTCCTTCTGGACCAAGTAGATAGGAATGTCTTTATTTTTCTATCAATGTAATAAGGCCAATGGCTATTAGTGAATTTTATTTTTCTCCTATCGTTTTGGGATTTGTCTATTTTTATTATCAATAAAATGAGGCATTTAGCATTTTAAGTTCTCCGAATCAATTTGTCGCTAGGCCTACCTCGGGCACAAAGAGGTTCCCAATTTAGGACACGCTTTCATTTCTGCATTATGTGTTTAAATACTGCAATACTCTTTTCATGATCCTCACTGACTTAGTTACCTTTTGTTTTTATTTCTTTTTTCTTACTCCCCTCCCCAAAGGTTAGTTCGTGCATTCTGGCATCATCAGCCTATCGCACCAGATCAAAGGGCCCTCCACCTACTCCTCCCCTAGTCCTCCTAAGTCAAAGGCAAAAGTAAGATGGAAGAGTCCAGCGACCCAGAAAGGAGAATATGATTGAATGGGTAAAGGCCACTAATGGCCGAGGTATTCAGGTCCTGCATGAGAACATGTCACCGCTTGAACAGAAATTGTTGAAGTTTCAGGAAGAACTCGATCAAGTCCAGAATTTGGCCAATTTGTCATTTTCTCTCAACGTCCCTAACGTCAACCTTCCAAATGCTAAAAACCCCGCACCTTCACAAAATATCCCAAGACAGCAAAATCATCCCGCACCTCACCATCACACTACTCCCCCAAAGAACCAAACTCTCCCCACACAGTGCAATGCTTGCCACACCTCAAATAACACTCCACTACTCTTCCCAGAACCTTAAAACCCCACCAAAGACCATTTACACACCTATAACAATCCCATCTATGTGGAAACCATGACTCACTCCACTCCGCCTATCCCACTGGCGTCCGAGTCTGACGAAAATGATTTACTTATCAGGAACCTGGCCGAGGAGTTTAGAAAACTAACCAGCCGAGTCTAGGGTGTTGAAGGAACCAAGGGGATTGAGGGGTTGAATTATGAAGACCTTTGTATCCAACCTGATGTCGAACTGCCCGAGGGGTACAAACCTCCAAAGTTTGAAATGTTTGACGGTACCGGTGATCCGAGAGTCCATCTGAGGACCTTCTACGACAAATTGGTTGGCATAGGAAAGGATGAAAGAATCTGCATGAAGCTGTTCATGATGAGTTTGAAGGGAGACACATTGTCTTGGTACATCAGCCAAGACACCAAGAAATGGTTAAACTGGGTAAGCATGTCATCTGATTTCATGGACATGCTTAGATTCAACACAGAAAATGCACCACATATGTTCTACATTCAAAATTTGAAGAAGAAACCTTTCGCGAGTATGCTACTCGCTAGAGGTCCGAAGCCGCTAAAGTCAGACCTGCTCTAGAGGAAGAACAAATGAACAAGTTCTTTGTTCGGGCTCAGGATCCGCAGTATTATGAACGGTTAATGATGGTTGAAGGCCATAAGTTCTATAACATCATCAAACTGGGTGAGAGGATTGAAGAAGGTATTAAAAACGGTATGGTTACAAATTTTGAACAAGCCACTAACAAGGCTCTACAGTCCGGTGGTGTGTCTAAGAAGAGAGATGTGGGAGCCGTAATGGTTGCACAAAGAACCAAGTCCCCGCTCAAATACCAAACCTATCTGACACCTCCACTCACATATCATCCAACCCCGAATTACCAAGAACCTCACCAAATTACCAAACTCCACCACCTTCCTACCAAGATCCACCACCCACATATCAACCTGCTTCGCCCAAATATCCACAACCCGCTCATGTCTACCACACTTATAATTACCAACCATCCCGATACTAATCACCCTCTGCACGCCAAAAATTCCCTAGACCTCGTCCCAATTTTGATCGCCGCCCTCCAAAGTAATACATCGCCATATCCGAGCCCATTGACCAGCTGTATGAGAAACTCAAAGCTACTGGTTATGTCACACCTATCCCTGCTGCCACCCCTGAGAACCCTTCTCAATGGGTTAACCCAAACAAATCCTATGCATACCATTTCGGCATGAAAGGACACACCATAGAAGAATGCCGCTATCTGAAGGATAAAATACAGGCTCTCATTGACAACAAGATTATTGTGGAAAAAGACCCCGCTCCAAACGTCAACGACAATCCTCTGCTAGACCATAAGGATAGAGGTATCCACATGATTGAAATAGAAGATGATTGGGATACCGAGGGGTCAATCGGGTTGATCGCAGAAGGCGATGACCCGAAGAAACCCACAGTCACTCTCAAACCAATCATAGTCCAGATTCAGCCATCTGAGGCCGCTGAGGTGAATATGTCTATACCATTTGAGTTTGAAGAAGCGCCACCTGCAAAGTCACCAGTGCCAATTGAAGTTGAGTTTGTATCTCCAGCGAATGCACCAACTTTATTCGAGGTCGCAGTCCTTCCACCCCGAACACACATTTCGTTTGAAGTAAAGATGGCTGCACCAATTCTGGTGGAAATGTCAACCACGCCACCCTTCTATTCAAACACTATCCTTGGGACTACGCATCCGAGGCAAGAAGGAAAGGCAAGGTCAGGTCTGAGGAATATGTCGCATCACAGGGTATGACGAGAACTGGTAGGGTCTACGCCCTTGAGCATCTGGCCGAGTCAAGCAAGCAGGCTGCCAACCGGCCTCCCCTTATCGAAACAGGTCCCGACGACCTTTGGAGGAAGGCACAGGCCAAGGAGTATTCAGTCATCGACCAACTGAACAAGACTCCAACATAGATATCCATCCTCTCTCTGCTGTAGAATTCCGAAACACACAGAAATGCTTTGTTGAAAGTGTTGAGTGAAGCATATGTGCCAAACAACATCACTAGTGGGGAAATGGCCAATATGGTAGGCCAGGTACTGGAGAGTCATAAAATCACTTTTCATGAGGACGAGCTACCACCTAAAGGATTGGGGCACAACAAAGCACTGCACATCACCGTGCAATGCGAAGATCATTTCATCACAAGAATCTTGATTGATGGTGGTTCCAGTCTTAACATTTATCCGTTGATAACACTCAAGAAATTGCCTAAAGGGATACATGATATAAGGGATGGGGCGATCAATGTGAAAGCCTTTGACGGTTCTTAGAGGTCCACCATGGGGGAGATCAGTCTATGTCTGCATATGTGACCGACTTGGTTCGAATTGGATTTCCAGGTGATAGATGTGCCAGCATCCTACAACCTGTTGTTAGGACAACCCTGGATTCACGCTGTTGGGGCCATAGCATAAACACTACATCAGGTGGTAAAATTCGAGTGGAACCACCAAGAGGTGATTATTCATGGTGATGGTAGAAACCCCATTTATAGTCGTCAAACTATTCCGGTGATTGACGGAAAAGGGAAGATAGGCGGAGGAAATTACCACCACATTGAACGGGTAAATGATATCGACAAGGACAAGTGGTGGAACAACAAGATTGAGAGCATCCTGAACTGGAGAGGATATGAGCCAGGCAAAGGGATAGGTAAGAACCTCCAAGGGATCACGAAGACTATAAAGCTCAAGGAGCATGGAACCACTTTCGGTCTGGGGTATGAGTACACTTGGAAGGAATTTAACGACTGGTCGCCACCTTGGCGTTGTCCATATTACCCTTTGGAGCAGCCGATACCTCATCTTGAGCAGACTTTCAAGCAAGCCGACACTGTTTACGGTTCAGACGAGGAAGAAGCACTTGCAACAATGAGGAGTTTGTTCCTAAAGGATGATGATATGGATTGTTGTGTTGTTCTCGAGGGGGAGGGGGAGGTAGGCCCTTCCATACAGACTATAATCAAGGGTACATATCTCAAGAACTGGTCTATCAAGACAACCAAAGCCCGATGAGCCTCAGGGTAGCAAGGCTAAAACAAGCATTATTTACTGTTTTATTTACTAAATGATTTTCCTTTTCCTGCATTTTTCAATATCTGCAATAAAGATCTTCAATGTTCAAAACAGTTATTCAATCTATCAAAGAATCTTCTAAATTTCTCTTATGAATCTGATATTTATTGCTATTGTTTTCTCTCATTACTTTATTTATACAGCATTACTATTACTTGTCTTGATGAAACGATGACTGTGACATGCAATGAGACAACGCACCAAACGAATATTGATTTAGATGAAGATGACATACCTAACGAGATTGTCAAAGAAGTTGAGAACTTTGAGAACAAACCTAAGTCCAACCTGGATGAGACTGAAGTTATCAACCTGGGGGATTCAGAAAACGTCAAGGAGACTTGCATCAACATTCATTTGTCACCATCAAAAAAGAAAGAATACACAGAGTTTCTAAGAGAGTATGAGGACGTATTTGCATGGTCGTATGATGAGATGACTAGTCTAAGTACGTCTATTGTGGCTCACAAACTGACAACCAATCCAATGTGTCCACCAGTGAAACAAAAGCTCAAAAAGTTCAAACCCGACATGAGTTTGAAAATCAAAGAAGAAGTTACCAAGCAGATCAACGCCAAAGTTCTCCGGGTAGTGGAGTACCCGACATGGTTAGTCAATACTGTACCTGTGCCAAAGAAGAACAGGAAGGTCAGAGTCTGCGTCGACTACCAGGATCTCAACCGGGCCAGTCCAAAAGACGACTTCCCTTTGCCAAATATACATATTCTGATTGATAACTGCGCCAAGCATGAATTGCAGTCCTTTGTGGATTGCTTCGCTGGTTATCACCAGATTTGGATGGATGAGAAAGATGCTGAGAAAACATCGTTCATTATGCTGTGGGGAGTGTATTGTTACAAGATGATGCCATTCGGTCTAAAGAATGCAGGGGCCACCTTTATGAGGGCCATGAACACCATATTCCATGACATGATTCACAAGGAGATCTAGGTGTACGTGGATGATGTCATTATCGAATCAAAGAAATCTGTTGATCACATGGAGAATTTGGGGAAGTTCTTCAATAGATTGTGAAAATACAATCTGAAACTAAACCCCGCGAAGTATGCATTCATGGTTCCTGCTGGGAAGTTGCTGGGATTTATTTTAAGCCGCCGGGGAATATAATTGGATCCGTCCAAGGTCAAAGCCATTCAAGAGCTACCACCACCAAGGAACAAGAAAGATGTGTTGAGTTTCTTGGGGAGGATTAATTACATCAGCCGGTTTATAACACAGTCTACAGTCATCTGTGAGCCAATATTTAAGATACGGAAGAAGGATGCTGAGACCAAGTGGACCGATGATTGTCAAAAGGCTTTCGACAGAATCAAGGAATATTTGTCAACACCGCCATTCCTAGTACTGCCCGATCCAGGAAGACCTTTGCCACTCTATCTTGCAGTATTAGATGGAGCTTTCAGCTGCGTTCTGGGGCAGCACGATGAAACAGGAAGGAAGGAACAAGCTATTTATTATCTCAGCAAGAAGTCACTCCATATGAGGCCTGTTATTCTCTATTAGAGCGTACCTGTTGTGCTCTAACTTGGGTCGCCCAAAAGCCGAGACATTACTTCTGTGCCTACACAACATATCTCATATCAAAGATGGATCCATTAAAGTACATATTTCAGAAGCCCATGCCCACTGGCAAGCTAGCCAAGTGGCAAATCCTGCTGAGCGAATTCGACATTGTTTACATGACTCAGAAGGCAGTTAAAGGACAAGCTCTGGCTGACCATCTTGCTGAGAATCCTGTAGACGGAGGATATGAACCCCTGAAAACATATTTTCCTGATTAAGAGGTATCATTCATAGGAGAAGATATTGCAGAATCCTATGATGGTTGGAGGATGTTCTTTGATGGAGCAGCAAACTTCAAAGGAGTCGGTATTGGAGCAGTACTAGTATCAGAGACCGGTCAGCATTATCCGATATCCGCCAAACTTAGGTTCCCTTGCACCAATAATTTGGCCGAATATGAAGCTTGCATCTTGGGGCTCAATATGGACATTGACATGAACGTCCAAGAGCTGTTAGTGATCGGTGATTCAAACTTATTGGTACATCAGGTACAAGGAGAATGGGAAACAAAGAATTCCAAGATACTGCCGTATCTGCACCACGTACAAGAGTTAAGAAAGAGGTTCAAAAAGATAGAGTTCCGGCACGTCCCTAGAATCCAGAATGAGTTCACCGACGCATTAGCTACTTTGTCCTTAATGATCCAGCATCTGGACAAGAATTTCATTGACCCTATTCCCATAAATATCCATAATCAGCTAGCTTACTGTGCCCATATCGAAGAAGAAGAAGACGGAAATCCTTGGTTTCATGACATCGATAAGTACTTGGCAAAAGGAGAATACCCTAAGCTTGCAACTTCCACACAGAAACGCGAACTTCGGATATTGTCCAACAATTTTTTCCACAGCGGAGGAATCCTGTATATGAGGACTCCCGATTCGGGGTTATTAAGGTGTGTTGACGCAAAAGAAGCATCAAAATTGCTGGAAGAAATTCATGCTGGGACCTGTGGCCCACATATGAACGGTTTTGTTTTAGCTAAGAAAATACTCCGAGCTGGTTACTTCTGGATGACTATGTAAACGGACTGCATCCAATAGGTTCGGAAGTGTCACCGCTACCAGATACATGGGGATATGAAAATTGCCTCCAAGTGAGCTCAATACAACCAGCTCACCATGGTCGTTCGCCGCTTGGGGTATGGACGTTATTGGACCAATTGAGCATGCCGCCTCCAATGGCCACAAGTTCATTTTGGTCGCCATTGACTACTTCACTAAATGGGTCGAAGCAGCCTCCTACAAAGCAATTACTAAGAAAGTCGTGGCCGACTTTATCCGCAACCGCTGTTTGTCGGTTCGGAGTTCCAGAGTTAATCATCACCGACAATGGTTCTAATCTCAACAGTGACTTGATGAAAGCTATGTGTGAAACTTTCAGGATCAAACACAAAAATTCCACAGCATACAGACCTCGGATGAATAGAGCCATAGAGGCCGCTAACAAAAACACCAAGAAGATACTAAGAAATATGATCGAAAGGCACAAGCAATGGCATGAAAAGTTATCATTCGCTTTACTGGGATACCGCACCACTGTCCGCACATCAACAGGGGAAACTCCCTTTACGCTAGTTTATGGTACAGAGGCTGTAATTCCTGCCGAAGTGGAGATTCCATCTCTAAGAATTATACAGGAAGCTTAGCTCAGCGATGCAGAATGGGCAAGAAGCCGTTATGAGCAACTGGCCCTCATAGACGGGAAAATAATGAATGCAGTATGTCATGGTCAACTATATCAGAACAGAATGGCCAGGGCCTTCAACAAGAAAGTCAAGCTGAGACGATTCACACCAGGGCAGCTGGTGTGAAAGAAAATCTTTCAGCATCAAGATGAAGCCAAGGGTAAGTTCTCTCCCAACTGGCAAGGTCCGTACATGGTTCATAGAGTGCTGACAGGAGGAGCACTCATACTTGTAGAAATGGACGAAGAAGTTTGGCCGAAATCGATCAATCCAGATACAGTCAAGCGCTACTATGTGTAATCTTTATGCTTTCTCAGTGATGTAATTTGAACTACGCCTGACCTGATTCCCGTTTAAGAGGGGATACGTAGGTAGACCTATGGGTTTGGTCACAATTCAATAAAAATCTATTTTTCCCCGCAACTGGAAACTGGGGCAGAATTTTGAGGAGGACCCTCAAAATTCTGAAGCAAGTTCAGCCAGTCGCCGCACGAGCAGCAGTCAGAAGCATCCACCCAGCAAACTGGGGAAGAATTTTGAGGAGAACCCTCAAAATTCCGCAACAAGAGAGGTCTGAATGTCTCTAGCCGTGTCATGTCGTCGGTTCATCTAAAACTATTTTAGATTATATATTATACTTTTACAAAAATCATGCATATTTATTTTTTCTAAAGCAGCTTGTTTAGCGAACGCTACCCCAATGACAGAGACAATATCATCATGATCAAGCAAACGAGCCAAGCAGGGCCAGCAGGAATGCGAACTAACATTTCCCCTTTACAAAACTCCCAATCTTTCTTTGGATGCAGGCACAAAATTGCAAAAATCTCTGAAATAGATTATCCACTCCAAGGAAAAACATCGTTCCTCAAACTCGTCACGCCAACACTTATTATCAGCACAAACAATTCTTCATTATCTCGATGCTCTACCGCAATTTAACACCAGCTAAGAATTTCTGTCGTCCTTCCTTAAATATTGCATAAGGCTGCCTTTCTGCCTTCCCAGGTTAAACGCTACCTCCATCTGCATTCACATATTGCATAAGTCTACCTTTCTGCGTTCCAAGGTTA
Organism: Nicotiana paniculata; assembly: GCA_005239505.1. Taxonomy (NCBI): domain Eukaryota; kingdom Viridiplantae; phylum Streptophyta; class Magnoliopsida; order Solanales; family Solanaceae; genus Nicotiana; species Nicotiana paniculata. The sequence continues at coordinate 8,490 of MDKI01167023.1, read as the reverse complement.
AATTCTACCTCCATTTGCATTCGCATATTACATAAGGCTACCTTTCTGCCTTCTGAGGTTAAACGCTACCTCCATATGCATTTGCATATTGCATAAGTTTACATTTCTTCCTTTTGAGGTTAAACTCTACCTCCATCTGCATTCGCATATTGCATAAGGCTACCTTTCTGCCTTTTGAGGTTAAACGCTACCTCCATCTGCATTCGCATATTTCATAAGGCTACCTTTCTGCCTTCCGAGGATAAACGCTACCTCCATCTGCATTCGCATATTGCATAAGGCTACCTTTACTCCTTCCGAGGTTAAATGTTGTCTCCATCTGCATTCGCATATTGCATAAGACTACTTTTCTGCCTTCCGAGGCTAAGCACTGCCTCCTGTTTACTTTTCAAAGAAATCATTGTCTCTATCATCATTCACTTCGCTTCCTTTCGGGCTAAGCTCTGCCCTCTTTAAATTTGCATGACTAAGCTCTGGCTTGTTAGCATCATACTACTGCATTTTCATGGGCTGAAATATCGCCAACCTATCCAAAGGCGTCATCGTTCGGAGGCACCATCCTCATGGCCCGAGAACACCATGTCATGGCCTAAGGATCTATTTTATCAGTTTGCATATCATTATTCAAAGGCATCATGATTCGGAGGCACCATCTTCATGGCCCGAGAACATCATTTCATAGCCCGCGAATCCCGCATCAAGCGATTCATGGCCCTGGACATCATGGTCTAAGGACGTCATCCTCAACCGTCCGAAGACAACATTCATGGTCCAATGGGAATTTGCATCATGTTTAAATTACACACAATATATGCTTGTTATTCATTTGCAGGTAATCCGGCTAGCAACAGCCATCCAAGCAGGAGCAGTTCCACTCCAGTTCTCCTAATTACCCCGTAAGCCATTTTTTTCACCTTACTTTGCACCTTGCGTCCGTCCTTATAAAACTTCACCGGTACACTTCGCTGGTGACTCCTGAACTACATACAACCTGATTCCTATAAAACCAGGGATATGTAGGCAACTCAGAAACCAGGGTGCGGCCTGAATCTTTCGAACCATTTCTACTCGGTCAAAATTGGCCATCATATCTTTACCCGACAACTCTTTCATCCTTCCCAGGTAAAGAGGGGCAGCTGTTGATACCCAATTTTTCCTCAAACTATTTTTTCTTAAATTTGCATATATACCTCAAAATCACTTTTCATAATAATTGGCATTTTTTCATAATTTTACCAATTTATGTTCCTAATTATTTAGTGTTTTACATGCAATAACTATTCATAAATTGCATCATAAGTAATTTCAAATTATTTCTTAGCTCAATATACCATTATATTCCTGTCAGGATTTAATTCTTTCATAAATTAGCCAATTTTGGCATTATTTAATTATAATTACAATAATTTTACAATTATAGCATAATCGTATATTTTATACCATTTTAATCACTGATTAGTCGTTTTATATTTTTTATATTAGCTAATTAACTTAATTGTACTTATTTAACCTCAAATTCATTTTTTGTATAATTATTAGCTGTTTTATTAATCATTTATTTAATTTTAAAGGGTATTTAACAATTGGCCACATTTATTTGAATTCTAGCCTAAAATCAACCCAACCCACCAGATTATAATAACTCAATTCTCCTACCTAGCCCAAACCAATTCCTACCCGGCCCGACCCCGGATCAATCTGAGCGGTTGATCAAATTAGATCAACGGCCCAGATTTCACTTACCATAATTAAACTCTAACTACCCCTCCGACCCCTCATTCTCTCACGACCCCTCATCTATCTACTCTCATCTCTCTCTAGTCTCTTCTGGAGACTTTCGTCTCTTCAGTTCTGATGAACTCCTTCATCTTCTCCGGCCACCCCTTTGCCGGAGACCTTGAAGCCTTCGTCCTCTTGCCTCTCATGGCTCTCCTATGCCGGTGATGTCCTCCCTAAGGACCTCAAAGGGTGAGAACCCGTCTGCTTACACCCATGGTGTTCCTGTCTACTTCAAGCCTTCAAAACTTGATTCCGAGTAGGGTTTATGACCATGAGGCTCGAGCCAATGCTGTTCAAGGTCTTTCTCATCTTCATTGAGGTTTTCTGTAAAACCTTAAATCTTAAAACTTTTTGATTCTTTTAGATCTAAGATAGATTTGTGTATGTTTGAGCTATTTCGTTGTTTTTCTCAAAGATTCTCCGATTTCCTCTAAAAAAGGCTTTTCGTTTTCAAACTAGGGTTTCATGACCCCTCTTAAACGATTTTTCCATGACTTTTTAGTATTACCCTAAGGTCTCTATTGTGTTTCAACGATTCATTCAAGTTTCTCTATCTTATATGAGTTTTTGTGTTGAAATGCCTAACTTCTAGTCCTAAACCCTAAGTTCCTGATTTTTCTTAGATAATATGTTTGCATATGTGTTTGCGTTTCATGGGCTTTATGATTCACTGATATTTTACCCTATGTTATTCATCTATGTCTTTGATTTTTCTTGCTTTCCCGTTTATCTCACTTTTTACTCTGTAATTCATATTAATCCCTAGTTTCGTGTGATTTCACTAAGAGTTTCTGAATTCTTTCCTGTTATATATTCAATTCATGTTAATCTCCTTTAATTGATGTTATTCCTGTTCGAATCCATGATTCTCTGTAATTTTACTTTTTTAGGGTTCCTGATTTATTATTTGAATCCCTGATTCCTTGTGATTTGGAAACCTTACTGATTTCTTATGGGATACTCTTACTAATTTCCGACCTTTAGCTTATTTCTTACCTTGTTGCCTAGTTAATTTACTGTTAATTGATCCCTATTTCCTTAATTTGAATCTGATGAACCTGGTCTCAATTGTATACTTGTACTGGGTTGATATTGTTTCCTTATATGTTATATGCATGGGAACTTTCCTTATTTTGTTATTTGCCTACTAGTCGTTTGAATTTAACCCCTTCAATTAAGGGATACCTATGCTGATTTTACACTGTTTGATATTCCTTTAAGCTATATATGGTGTCTTTCCTTATTTGTTACTGACCGTTTGAATAACTCCCTTAATCATGGTAGTACTTGAGTTGATTTCACTCTGATTGATACTAAGTTCCATAATTGTTGATTGATTCTGATTTTTACCTTACTTTTCACCCAGCTTTCGAAACTATATATATGCATACTTTTTCTCTCATTAGACACGAAATGATCTGTTCAAAATCTCTCCTCACAATTAAAAAGACTCTCTGCTCTCTCTTCTGTGCTAACTACTACTATTCTAAGTTAGCCCGCTACAAGCCAAGGCTAACCATTGTGCATCTCCTACTTTCCTGTTTGTGTTACTGCTGTCTTCACTTCACTGGTATGTTCTAGTTTAGATTTCAGTCCTCAAACCAACATGTTTCTACTACTGTTGTAATTCAGCATGCTTCCAATTTGCTTTACTTATTATTCAGCGTGTATCTAGGATCCTTAACTCCCCACTGCATGTTAAGTTAGGCTTTATTTGTTTATGACCAGCATGTTTTTGTATACTTATCACCTACTTCTTACATGCCTATGACTGGTACATTAGTTTAATCATGGTCTTAGTTATTTAGGTGTTAATCTAACCTAATACTTTACTGTACCCCTAATCCTTTAGACCCTTAGAAGTTTCGGATTGTATGCCTATGTGTCTGCCTGCTACATGTCTGCCCTCACATGCTCTGTATTTGTCCCTCAAATCCCATTACCCCTGTTTGTGATTGTTGGGACTATACTTGGTCCTTTGTGTGATGTTAAGCTTCTATTTCCTTATTCAAAACGGTTTTCTTACTTACCCTTTCTCAAAATTGTTTTTCTTACTTAAATCCTTTTAAATAAATAAAAAAAGCAGTCTCACATATCCTCTTAGAAGTCTAAGTCCAGCCCCCTTCACGTGAGCACTGCTTTGGGGACCCTTTGAGTGCCCTATGAACTCTGACACACAAGGCTGGCAATTCCCACACAGCACATGTTTAACTCTTTGGCTATGTCTGGGTATGAGCACAACGCGGGAGCCCTTGAGGTCCTTAGGGAACTCTGACACACCCGGACTATGAAAGGCTATGAAGCACCAAAGGCATTGAGGTTTGGAAGATGTGGGCCTAATTGAAGGCTCCCTATAGAAGTAACTTCTTATTTTTCCTTTGGTTGTGTAATTCATAATTCCCGGCCTGTAATAATTTGTAAACAGATATTTGGGAATGGATAGTGGAAAGGGGAGGGTAGTTATATAGATTATCCATGTTAAAGGGTAGATACCATGCCTCTAGTTTTACATTTTCTTACGTGTGCACTAGAAATTCATGCTTAGGGCTGATTGTATACGAGCATATCGTGCATTAGATATCCTATTCCTTAGGTCCATGTTTACTGTTTCAGCATCCTATAGCATTATCATTTATCATATAGAAATCATGCTCTAGGATTAAATGTTAATATAAACCTGTTATTCATGTAAACCAGTTCTAATATCGCTGTAATGTTGTGGTACACCTAGGTCATTCTTAGGGAAATAATGCGCTAATAAACAAGTCATCCTCATACTTGCTATATAGCATGTTCAAATACTGTGACTTTATGCATTTAGAAATCCTGCTTAGGAATTCTACATACTACCCATTCTGCATCCCTATGTGTGCATATTATATATCATGTCTTAGAACCTTATTCAACACCTAGTTTAACTACTGATTGCATGAACTAAAAAATAATTTCATCATGTTTCCAAACAACTGGTAATAGTTCTGTACTTTTGCAACACCTAAGTACAGCATGTTTAGGCAAACTAACTTGTAATAGTTTCTTTAACAATCTGGATGATTACTGGGTGTTGTCATACACTTAAGCAAGATTTAGGTGTTAAATCTATTAAAACTGGAAACTTGCTCCTTTATACCTGCTGCTTGACTATTAATGGTTATAATCAATAAGAAAGTGATAAAATTCACCCTCTAAAATCAGTAATAAAACTGCTTCACTATTGCATTCTCACCTAGATGTCATGCCTTAGGTTCTGAAGTTAATAGGGCCTTACTTGTGTTTGAGTCGTGCTAATCATGTGCATAATCTGTGGAGGAGTACTTGGGCCTCGTATTTGCTCTTATTTGTTTTCCCTTATCTGAAGTCCTAATTGTCGTCGTTTGTCGCTTAGAATTTTGTCCTTTAAACCTAGGTGTCAACCTAGTACTTCCTTTTAGGATAGTAGTCCTAGCCTCCTCCAGGACTAATAGGATGGGACAGGTAATAGCACGCAATAGAATCCGTGACCAACACACGCTTTAATTACCTTCACGGGGTGGGAAGGGTAGAATATGGATATGATGACCGGTGCGCTAATACCACGTGTAGCCCCTCTTCGAGGAGTGATTACCGGGTATTGCATTGATGTGATCCATATTATTATAAACCTAGGACACCTGTATACCCTAGTTCGTAATCATCTCTACTTTTTTTCTAAATATCTATATGCTTAAGACTTAATTCCCCTTTGCTAGTTGCTACAAATTCACGAAACCATTTGGCAGGGAACCACACTTGTGGATCTTGAGGGGTTCCTAACACCTTTCCCTTAGGATAATTTCAAGCCCTGACCCAAATCTCTAGTTAGAATCGTAGTTATAATTGAACCCCTTAGGTTCCCTGACACACCGTTAAAATCGTTAGGTGGTGACTCTTCAAAATATGCAAACCCCTTTCCCGAAAAGAAAGAGTTGTCCCAACCAATGTCATAAACCTGATATTCCGCGAGGAGGAAAAAAGGGGGGCGCGACAGGGAGGCTATGGAACTGTTAGGAAAAGCTTCACTTCTTTGATTCTTTATCGTGCGAAATATTTGACTTCGAATTCTAAATTTTCTGCCTTTCTATTCTCTGACAGATGGTGAGGACACATACAGTTGGATCAAATGATCAGACACTCGCGCCCCCTGCTAGAGCTGCGAGAGTACGTGGTCGGGGTAGAGGCCGAGGATGTCCACATGGTGCAGCCAGAGCACCCGCACAAGCTGCTATAGAGGAGCCACTAGTAGCTCCAGTTGGAGGAATGCACCTTAGACACATGTTATTGCACCAGCCCTCCATGAGACTCTACCCCAGTTTCTGAGCATGTTTAGCATTTTGGCTCAGGCAGGTTGATAACACTTGCTCCTGCCACATCCTAGGTCGGGGGAGGAGCAAAGACTTCTGCCTCGCTTACCCTAGAGCAACGGGTCCAAGTCGGCCAGGTTCCTGAGGTCATACTAGTGCAGTCAGTAGCCCTAATTCGGCCCGAGGCTAGGGCATCAATTTTTGAGGAGGACGAGCTCATGCTCGAGAGGTATAAGAAGTACCACCCTCCTACTTTCAGTGGCTTGGCGTCAGAGGATGCCTAGGGTTTTCTTGAGCAGTGCCACTGTGTCCTCTGTACTATGGGTATTACGAAGTCTAGCAGAGTTTCTTTCACTACGTTCCAGCTTAGAGGAGCGACTTATCAATGGTGATCAGATGAGTTGGATAGTCTGGCCAAGGCAGCTTTACTCACTTGGACTCAATTTGCGGTTATGTTCTTGAGGGAGTATGTTCCCCAAAGTCTTAGAGATGCATAGCGCGCAGAGTTTGAGCAGTTGCGCCAGGGTTCGATGATCATGTTAGAGTATACGATCCAGTTCAGTGATTTGGCTAGGCATGTACCAGCCTTGGTTGCTAATGTTCTAGAGCATGTTGGTCGATTTATCGAGGGGCTCAACCCCAGTATCAGATTTAGCATGGCCAGAGAGTTGGAGATGGACATTGCATACCAACATGTAGTGGGGATTGCTAGGAGATTGGAGGGTATGTTGATTCGGGGGAGAGAGGAGAGGGAGCCTAGCCTGGCTATAATACGGCGTTTGGGGCTTAATGCATGTGTCCCTGGTCTGATCAATTCTGAGTTTTGAAGGGTTTAAGTGTTTCCCGGTTGGAATAGAAGTCTCCTACACTTTTAGGGTTTATCCCAAGCATATAAATAGACCCAAAAACACAACTTGAGAAGGGGAGGGGGGGGAAGCCATTGAAGTGAAGAAAAACCTGTGGATTACTACTCAGTGAAGCAAACATTGATTTTTATAGCTTTTATTTATTATTTTGTAGTTCAATTATGCAAGTTATTTTAGAATTGATTCTTATGAATATGAGTAGCTAATTTTCTTAATCTAGGGTTTTGGTGGAACCCGTTGGGGGATAAACTTATTGTGATATTAATATAGTTTTGATTGGTTGATTAATCTCTATTTGTTCAACTACGTTCTTGTTGTAGTTGATTGAAGGGCCCTCAATTAGCTGTTCCTATTTATTATGTATCTACTTGAGAGAGAGTGCATATTTAGGTAGTTTTTTGAACAGCATCACTCCCGGAGTATAGACGAAAGTCATAACCAAGGTTTTAGAAGTTGGAATAGAAATAATGATACTTCGAGTGCAATCTAATGTAAACTGTAATGCAATCTAACTAGCGTAACTTGAGAGAGTGCGTCTAGTAAATTATCATAATTACTTGAGAGAGATTTATGGTAGATAGAGTGTTCATGATTGATAGAGACAAATAATCAAACTATAAGAAGTATCTGAGAAGGAAGTTCACCAACGGGGGAAACCATAACCTTAGACCTTTATCATAATTGTTTACAACACATTGTTAGTAATTGTTAGTTATTATTATTGTCAGTAGAACTAGTAAAACATCACCAATTTATATTAAGAAATCTTGAGAGAATTGATAGAGTAAAAGTTGTGTATTCTAAAGCCTTGATTGATACGTAAATTCCCTGTGGGATCGACTCTGGGCATACTACCCCGGATTATATTTGCAACGCCCGCTTAGTCCTTTATAAGACATAGTTAAGCATGATCAAATTTTGGCGCCGTTGCCGGGGAATTAACGGTATTATCAATTGAGTTGGAATAAATACAAAATTATGAAATATAGTCAATTTTCTTTAAATTTTCATTTTTACATTGAAAGTTTAACGTTTGCTCACGTGTTGCAGGTGCATTCCTAGAAACTCATCGAGGAGTGGTGAATTAGTAGAAGCCTTATTAGACCCCGAGAAAGTTTTCAAGGCCCTAAATCGGACCAATCAAAAAAGCAAACATCAACCACAAATTGAACAAATTGAAACCGACATGGAAGACCCACACAACCGGAACAATAATGGGGATGATATGGTAGACCCAGTTGCTCAAATAGGGGCAGAGGCGCCCTTATATGACTGGGCACAACCCATAGTTGAGAATTTGGCCACTGCGATACTGGTCCCTCAGATACAGGCCGAGTCCTTCCAGATAAAAAATAATATGCTGCACTTATTGCAGAACAAAGGACTATTCTCAGGGTCATACATCTAAGACCCCCAGCAGCATTTGAAAAACTTCTTGTCAATCTGCAAAACTCAGAGGCAGTAAAACGTCACTCAGGAGGCAATAAAACTGTTGTTGTTTCCATTCTCAGTGACTGGCGCTGCCC
>ML325197.1:647-102773 GCA_005239505.1 Nicotiana paniculata | reverse complement strand
AAGAAACATTGTGTGTAGCAACTGAGCTTTCAGCTGATCTCCTTTTTCTTGCTGTATTATCCCCAGTGTGCTGTTGTGGCTCTATGATAACTGATTTCGAGTACAAAACAGTCATTGTGTTGATTGACTCTTGAGGTTGGGTGGTTGCAATTAGGTTGATTCGTGTGATTGATTAAATTGTCATACATGGGCATGTTTAAAGAAGGGAAAGAATGTGAAATTTTGTATGATCATACTTGATTGTCGGTATCGATCATAGTTAAGGGGTAATGTGTGTGATTGAAAAGTAAAATACTCCTTGTGAATGAAATGTGTACGTGTTAAAGAGTAATAGATTGTCCCATTTGCTCGAGGACGATCAAGAGTCTAAGTGTGGGGTGTTGATGCGTGGCTAGAATCCATAGTTTTAAGCATTGTGTACCTTACATTTTATGTGATTTTGTGATAAAAATACACGTCATATGTGCATAATGGAGTCTATGTCATGTGTAAGTGAATTGGATATGGAAGCCGAGCGAAATGGGTGCATAAACATCAAAAATACGCGCAAGAGTCGAAAAGGAGTGACCCGGGCCATAGCCGGGCGTTTTGGCCTTAAAGCCTGGCATACCCAGGCGTTATCTGGGCGTTAGAGCCCAAACGCCAGCCCTACCCAGGCGTTAGCTGGGCGTTAGAGCCCAAACGCCAGGCCTGCCCAGGCTATAGCTGGGCGTTTGGGGCTTAACGCCCGGGGTCCCTGGTCCGGTTAATTCCGAGTTTTGAAGGTTTTAAGTATTTCCCGGTTTGAATAGAAGTCTCCTACACGTTTAGGGTTTATCCCAAACATATAAATAGACCCAAAAACACAACTTGGAGGGGGAGACTATTCTTGGAGAGAAGATACACATAGGATCATTGAGGAAGCAAAGGATTATCAGTTTTCTTCATATTATTCTAGTATTTTCCATTTATGCAACACTTATGCAATTGTTTGACTCTAGCATGAGTGGCTAAACACCCATTGTTCTGGGGTTGTGGTTTAGCCATGAATATTGTTATTCGACATTAACTTAACCTTGATTATAGTTCACTCAATATATGATTGTTTCTTCAATTCTGCGTTTAATTGCTTAATTGTTTGGCCAACAGTTAGGTTCTATATACTATCTATGTTATGCTTGGGAAAGCCGTATATAGATTAGAGAAGAATTGAAGAGAGCGCGATCTTAACCCTTCAGGGGAGCGGATTTGTGGTTAGGATAGGAATATACCTAGTCACCGTGCTTAATTAAACATCGTAATCTTAGTGCGTTCTAATAGATTAATTTCATAGGAATATAGGCGTTAATCTATTGAGAATAGGCGAGTAGTACTTCGGGAGAAGGCTACGAGAGCGATTATCGATTAATTAGCAACCATAAGTGAATTATATGAAAGGGAGAGTTAATTAGAATGCAATACGAGTGGTGAATTGATCATAACCCTGGAATATTTGTCTCTATTGAATACACAACAATATTCTTGTCACTTGATAATTAGTTAGTTCATAGAATCATAGTATAAATTAGTTACATTCCTGGATTTTGTTTTGGCTCGACTAAATAACAATTAGAGTGATTCAGCAAGTAGTTTACGCAAGTCCCTGTGGGTTCGACATTCGATTTAACATTATATTACTTGCTACGATCACGTATACTTGCGTGTGTGTTTGGAACCAACAGTGGGCCCGGGGGTGAATTTTAGGAATCCATCAACTGGGGTTGGGTAATCACTTTAATAGATAGAATATGAACTTTTGAACATGCATTGATTATTTTATATAACATTTGACTAGTTTCGAGTCCTTTGGCACCGAGTTGAGGGTTTAAAGCATATTTGAGGACCGGAAGTGGACTTGAGAATGATGTAAGTCTCTTGCCTAACCTTGTAAGAGGGAACTCATACCCTTAGGTGTGTTTTGTGGTAAATTACTTGTGTGGGGAGCTACGTATGCACTAGGTGACGAGTTTCCGTGCGTAGCTATATTCCATGTGATGTCCGGGTAGTCTTAGGTTTACATCATGCTTTGTTGACACCGTTAAATGATTATGCTTATTAACTGTCTTGAATAGAGCCGTGATTGAGAATTTTAAGATTTAAAATTGTTCATTGGGTAGGGTATCTACCCTTTGTCGTTGCAGCTCCATGAGGGCATAAGGTTTTAACCCTTCCAGGAATGTGAAGAGTTTTTCTTTGTCCCCCATGTCACGTATGTTCAGCATAAGCGCGGAGAATTCTCGCATGTAATCCTGCACTGATTTGGTTTGGTGGAGCTCCCGTAGTTTTGTCCTTGCATTGTACTCAACATTTTCGAGGAAGAACTATAGGCGTAGGGCTGCCTTCAGTTCTGCCCATGTCTCCAGAGCATCTTCACCGGACCTGATGGCTTCGTACTTCACCCGCCACCAGAGTTTAGCATCACCCTGAAGATACATGGAAGCAGTTGCTACCTTCTTAGCTTCTTCTAGGCCTCCCACGGCATCGAAGTACTACTCGATGTCGAAGATGAAGTTTTCCACTTCTTTAGCATTTCGAGCTCCACGGTATGGCTTTGGTTTAGGAATTTTCAGTTTTTGTGCCACATGGGCGAGGTTCACAGTACCCCCGATTTGGCTTCCACCTCCTCGAAGCAAGCCTTGTAAAGCAGCATTGACAACATTGAGGTGGCCTGTCAATTTGTCTATAGTTTGTTGCATGGCAGTCACCATGTCTACCTCTTATGCCCTATGGGCTAAATCCTCGGCACGCTCCTGTTGGAGGCCCTCGAATTTACCAAAAATTTTGGCTGCCTCGGTGGCTGCCATTTATCGGTCTCCTTCAGAGTCGCGACTTATGTTTTCTATGTCAACTTCGGCCTGGAGCATTCTGCAGCCCAGCATCCAACATTTGCACTAGGCTGGTTCTTAATTCCGACACCGTATCCACGATGGGTCATAATACGTCAACCGTCTCTTCAAGGGCCACAATGCGGTCACCATGATTCACCATGGTCAGAAATGCTAGTAATGGCAATATGTTACCTCGTCCGATGTTGAGCCTAGGCTCTGATACCAACTGTTACGCTGCGCCTTCCTCAGATTCCTTGGAAGGGCGACGTAAGGTTAAGAAACTGATGTCAGTGCCGTTGTTGTCTGCCAACTGAGGTCCCCTCCGTACGCTAGACGAGATTGTCAATGTCGTACGGGAAAACCAATGTCAAGAGAAATTGAGAGAACATAAATGAGAACTGAAATAAATCTTGATTGCATTAATAAAAGCTATTACAAAAAGGCAACACGGTGTCGAGGGGGAGAGACACCGGTATAGAGAATTGTTTGTTTGCTAGAAAGTTTTGATTGTTTGATCCCCCTAATAATGATTAAAAAAATAAACCAAAGTTACAAGACTCGACCTAACTAAGCTAGGGAATCATAATGGAAATACATGGAATAAAACTACTCTATATTTACAATGAAAAGGACTAAGTTTTCAACAAGGTAGAACAGGTCCGTTGTCAGCATCCTTGTCTTTGGCATCACGATCTGTGTGTGCAGCGTTGTCTGCACGCGCGACGCTATTAGCTGCCTACAGATGGGCGCTGGCGAGAGATATCGGTGGGGTGACAGAGGCACATGCGCGCTTGTCACTTGCGCAACCAAGACCACGGGTCCGTCTGTGGCGCTAGGCGTTGGAAGGCTTTCCAGAACGCCACGAGACGCATCCAAGAGGTCATGGGGCATGGCTGGAAAGTCACCCATGACATTATACATGCATGTCTTAATATTTGAGACAAGCATATGACAACTTGCAGGATCAACCAGGTAGCATTCCTCACTGACGCCAGCGTCACATGAGCATGGCCGACCTAAAGGTCACGGCCAAGTCCAAGACGAGCACGACCGTCATTCGTAAGGAGCATTCTTTGGGCAGATAGGAGCCAATGAAGACCCCATGCCCATTGCATTTACTGAATCCGAGAGTCCGATCATACTAGTCATGGACCAAGCCATCGCACGATGAAGCGGGGATGATGTGGGACACAGCTACAGCTTTTGGTTCACCTCGCACATCAAACGCGAGGGGCAAAAGGCAACCGATTGTGCTTGATAATGCCTGGGCATTAGGTATGCAACACAGAAAATCGATGCCGAACAAGCCTAATTTGCGCTTGTGTCATGACTTAGATGGCATGTGGGCTAGGACGTCGCTGCTCAATCAGGGATCCAACCTAGCCACACAAGCCGAAAACCACTCATATGCCGCACGTACAGTTGCCTCGCTGATGCATGCCAACAACATCCCCAACACGCGATGCGCAGCCATGTGTTTTTGCCAATGCCAACATTGCAAATCCAAGACAAGCCCCGCCAAGCAAGAAAATAGCCCACAATAACCGATGGCATTCGGCAGGTACTAAGCTTATCCCCATGTGCATGGCACCTTGCGGCGCTACTTGCACAACGCTCCACCGTTTCGTTGCCAAAAGTCATCAGTTGCCACGAGCGATGTCGCCTCCCAATGTTTGCCCACAACAACCGGTGGCATTAGACACGTAATGAGCTTATCCCCATGCGCATGGCACCTTGTTGCGCTACTTGCACGATGCTCCACCATTTCGTTTCCAAAATCCATCAGCTACCACGAGCGATGCCAGCCACAACCGACAAAAACTGATTGCATTCATCACGTATTGAGCTTATTCCCATGCGCATGGCACCTTGCGGCACTACTTGCACGATGCTCCGCCGTTCCGTTGCCAAAAGCCATTAGCTGCCACGAGTGATGAAGCCTCCTGATGTTTTCCCACAACAATCGATGGCATTCGGCACGTACTAAGCTTAGCCCCATGCGCATGGCACCTTGCGGCGCTATTTGCACGATGCTCCATCGTTCCGTTGCCAAAAGCCATCAGCTTCCACGAGCGATGTCGCCTCCCAATGTTGCCCACAACAATCGATGGCATTCGGCACATACTGAGCTTAGCCCCATGCGCATGGCGGCGCTACTTGCATGATGCTCTGCCGTTCCATTGACAAAAGCCATCAGCTGCCATGAGCGATGCCAAACACAAACCACAACAATTTATGGCATTCGTAATGTACTGAGCTTAGCCCCATGCGCATGGCACCTTGCGACGCTACCTGCACGACGCTCCGTCGTTCTGTTGTCAAAAGCCATCAGCTCCCACAAGCGATGTCGCCTCCCGATGTTTTCCCATAACAACCGATGGCATTCGGCACATACTGAGCTTATCCCCATGCGCATGGCACCTTGTGGCGCTACTTGCACGACGCCACGCCGTCTCATTGCCAAAAACCACCAGCTGCCACGAGCGATGTTGCCACCCGATGTTTCCCACAACAACCGATGGCATTCGCCACGTACTGAGATTAGCCTCATGCGCATGGCACCTTACGGCGCTACTTGCACGACGCTCCACCGTCCCGTTTCCAAAAGCCATCAGCTTCCACGAGCGATGTCGCCTCCCGATGTTTTTCCACAACAACCGATGGCATTCGGCACGTACTGATCTTAGCCCCATGTGCATGGCACCTTGCTATGCTACTTGCATGACGCTCCTCCATTTCGTTTCCAAAATCCATCAGCTGCCACGAGCGACGCCAGCCACAACCCATAACAACTGATGGAATTCATTACGTACTGAGCTTAGCCCTATGTGCATGGAACCTTGCGAAACTACTTTCTTGATGCTCCGCCATTCCGTTTCCAAAAACCATTAGCTACCACGAGCGATGTCGCCTCCCTATGTTTTCCCACAACAATCGATGGCATTCGGCACGTACTGAACTTATCCCCATGCGCATGGCACCTTGCAGCGCTATTTGCACAACGTTCCACCATTCTGTTGCCAAAAGCCATCAGCTTCCACGAGCGATGTCGCCTCCCAATGTTGCCCACAATAATCGATGGCGTTCGGCACAGACTGAGCTTAGCCCCATGCGCATGGTGGCACTACTTGCACGAAGTTATGTCGTTCCGGTGATAAAATCCATCAGTTGCACGAGCGATGCCAAACACAACCCACAACAACCGATGAGACTTGGTCACGTACTGACTTAGCCCCATGCGCATGGCACCTTGCGGTGCTACGTGCACGACGCTCCGCCGTTCTGTTTCCAAAAGCCATCAGCTCCCACGAGCGATGTCGCCTCCCGATGTTTGCCCACAACAACCGATGGCATTCGGCACATACTGAGCTTATCCCTATGCGCATGGAACCTTGCGGTGCTACTTGCACAATGCCTCGCCGTCCCGTTGCCAAAATCGATCAGCTTCCACGAGCGATGTCGCCTCCCGATGTTGCCCACAACAACCGATGGCATTCGGCACGTACTGAGCTTAGCCCCATGCGCATGGCACCTTGCAGCGATACTTGCACGATGCTCCGCCGTCCCGTTGCCAAAAGCCATCAACTGCCACGAGCAATGTCACCTCCCGATGTTTCCTACAACAACCGATGGCATTCGGCATGTACTAAGCTTAGCCCCATGCGCATGGCACCTTGAGGCTTTGCTTGCACAATGCTCCGCCGTCCCGTTGCCAAAAGCTATTTTATGCCACGAGCGATGTCAGACACAACCCATAACAACCAATGGCATTCGTCACGTAGTTAGCTTAGCCCCATGCGTATGGCACATTGCGGCGTTACTTGAGAAACGCTTCTTCGTCCTGTTGCCAAAAGCCATCAACTGCCACAAGCGATGTCACCTCTCGATGTTGCCCACAACAACCAATAGCATTCGACATGTACTGAGCTTAGCTCCATGCACATGGCACCTTGCGGTGCTACTTGCACGATGCTCCGCCTTTCATTGCCAAAAGTCCATAAGTTTCCACGAGATGTGTCGCCACATGATGTACTACGACCACACACGAGTACTTGCCGATGTGCATTGCGAAGATCGAGGATGTAGTACGTACATGTCGTGCATGCCCACGCCCCATGCCAGCGTCCCCCATGCATGCCCGCCTCGGCCTGGCAGAAAGCACCTTGAGATGTCTTTCAACACCTCTATCCCCCCCTTATATATGTCTTTAAAAAAAACAAGTGGCAGGAGTAGACATGTTTTGGCCAGAGAATCATAATAGACATGTACAACACCAAATTGCATAAACCAAAGTACAATTTAGCTAATACCTTCACAAATGACTTTTAAACATTGTAAATGATATTTTTTACAAAAAATAATATTTTTTTTGAAAATGTTTACTGTAAAAGAAAAATACATATTAAAATACTAAAAAATAAGAAAATTTTGAAAGAAAATGGAAAAATTTCCAAAACATGTTGTAACTATATTACACATAAAAATGTATATATTTTTATAGAAAAAGTAACATAAAAATATTTTTAAATTACAAAAAATGCATAAAATTAGTAAAAAATTGGTAAAATATATGATATTATTATAAAAACATATAGATGGCAAACCACCAATAACTATGATGCACCTCCATTGTGATAACCATCGTAAGTGATTCTGATATAAAACCACCACTGCCAACCACCAAGCATCAACCAACCATCGCCGGTCACTACCGCTCGAACCACCGTAACTTTCCACCACCACCACCCACGATCATTCCTCGTCATTTGACATTTTACGGCCATAAAATTGGAATTCCGCCTGATTCTCATACAATCATGTGTAATAGCCTACACCTTTCGTCGTGGCCCAGGCCCCCGGACCCGAATCACCTAAAAAATTTTGGAACATCAAATACTACCTAAGGAACCATAGTCACCGCCCTTCCATGACCGTTCCTCGTCTTTTGGCGTTTTACGACCATATAATTGGAATTCCGCCCGATTCCCATATCATGTGTAATAAATAATGCCTTTCGCCGTGGGCCCGAGTCCCCAGACCCGTATTACCTAAAAAAGGTTTTGGGACATCAAATACTACCTAAGGAACCATAGTCACCGCCCCGCCATGACCATTCCTCGTCTTTTGTCGTTTTACGGCCATATAACTGGAATTCTGCCTGATTCCCATATTTTCATGTGCTATAGCCTACGCCTTCTGCCGTCAGATCCGAATCAACTAAAATTTTTCTGGCACATGAAAAATGACCTAAGGAACCATAGTAACCCCTCTCCATGACCGTTCCTCATTTTTTGGCGTTTTAGAGCCATAAAATTGGAATTCAGCCCGATTTCCATATTTTCGTGTGATATAGCCCACGTCTTCCGCCGTGGTCCCGGGACCTCGGACCCGGATCGCCTTAAATTTTTCTGGGACGTCAAAAACTACTTAAGGAACCATAGTCACCGCCCTTCCATGACTGTTCCTCGTCTTTTAGCCTAAATCAAGTGTATCCACTTCTATCCCGATTATGTATCTAGTGCATTGGTACATACATAATACAAACTGAGTCAAGATAAGGTTGGAATACACTGTTCATATGGTGCATAAATGTTGATGGGGAGTTGGTCAGCCAAAATAACATCACGAGGAACTCGTAGTTACCATATCGAGTCCTGAAGGCAGTCTTTTGAATATCCGGATCTCGAATCTTCAGCTGATGATAACCCAACCGCAAATCAATCTTTGAAAACTCCATAGCAACTTGTAGCTGATTAAATAAGTCATTAATGCATGGCAATGGATACCAGTTCTTCAATGTAACTCTATACGGTCAAATCGGGCTTGCCTTTTTTAGTATGACTAGTTGAGACCGGGGCGTGACATGCCAAGGCTCGACCCCATGTCATACCCGATCGTGACACAAAGTTAGATGGATAAGTTCGTGACTCAGGGACCGATCGAGATCAAGATCAGCCAAGACCGAGACTGAGGGGGGAAAGAGATCGAGCAAGATCGAGGGAAGCATGTCGAACCAGATAACAGAACCTAAGATATCCGTAATCAGGAAAGGATTACGACAGAAATCTCGGAACGTATCAAGGAGAGGTTGATTTAGCAGTTAATCATGGGATTTCTTATCGTATTTAGGATTGTACTAGGAGCAGGACTCCCCTACTATATCAAGGGGAGTTGATCATTTGTATTGATTGGCATATTCACGTTACATAAAGCTATATATTCACTTTCTCTTAAGCTCTAAATATTATGGTTACTGTGTTCATCCTTTCTGGCGAAACATTCATTTAATTCGAGGGCAGTCTACCTCAAGAATCAAAGCTATATATTTTATTTGGTTTGCTTCATTTATATTCGCAGTTAATTTCATTGTCAATTTATGGTTTCTCTCAATTTGTGCTAAATAAATCATATGTCCTTAAAACAACAGTATAAATTCAATTGTTATCTGTTTTAGGGTACACAGTTTGGCGCTCACCATAGGGATAAGGATAATAGTAATTGCCTGGTACAAATTTTTGTAACACACTCTATTTTATGCTTAGTCTTTGAAGTGTCTTTGATTGCAGAATTATAAGATGTCAAACTCTCAGTAAGCACCTCAACACATTGACAATGATCTCAACCACCACGGCGAGAATGATAACATTGCACCAGGACACAACAGCCACGCCCTCCGAGAGCTTATTTAGAGTATGGCGGCACTCACCATATGGTGAAGGATTTCCCAGACTTAGGAGGGGTGCACCTCCACATACTTCGCAGCCACCACGTGTTCCACCAGGTCCTCGGGCTATGATTCCAGCACCAGCTACCGCCCCACCTGCTCAGCCAGCTCAAGGTGGAGGTCGGGGAGGTCGGGGAGGTTGAGGTCTCCCTAGAAGGGGAGGCCACACCAAATATTATGCTCTTTCGACTAGTACAAAGGAAATTTCTTCCGAATCTATCATTACATGTATTGTTCTAGTTTGTCATAGGGATGCATCGGTATTATTTGACCCAGCTTATTTTGATGCATATTTGGGCGTATCTCGGGATTCTTTGAGTTCCCCTATTTATGTGTCTACTCCTGTGAGAGATTCTCTTGTTGTGGACCGTGTATATCGGTCGTATTTGATTGCTCTTAGTGGTTTTGAGATCTGAACCAATTTATTATTACTCAGCATGGTCGAATTTGATGTTATCTTGGGTATGGACTGGTTGTCGCCCTATCATGCCATTCGAGATTGTAAACGCCAAGACTATGATGTTGGCTATGCCAGGTTTACCACTGTTAGAGTGTAGGGTGCATTAGATTATGTTCCTATAACGGTTGTGTCATTTCTGAAGTCTTAGTGGATGATTGAGAAGGGGTGTGAAGCTTATCTATCATTTGTGCGAGATATCAGTGCTGGTACTCCTACCGTTGAGTCTGTTTCGGTGGTGATAGACTTTCTAGATGTATTCTATGTGGATATTCCAATCATTCCACCTGAAAGGGATATCAATTTTGGTATTGACTTATTGCCGAGCACTCAGCCTATTTTTATCCAACCATATGGTATGGCCCTAGCGGAGCTGAAAGAGTTAAAGGAGCAGTTGCAAGAGTTGCTTCATAAGGGCTCCATGTTGATGTTGTTAGGACCCACAGTGGTCGTTTCTTGTTTTCACCTCACCGATTTCATTGATATTTTGACTCATTCATATTCATGCATTCATATTATATCCCAATCTCAGTTGTTATTATTGATACATCATATCATTGTTGTCGGGCTAGTTTCTTGACATTTTGAGCTAGTGAGCGAGACTGGAGAGAGTGATAACTGAGTGAGCCCGAGGGCCTGAGTGAGAGTGGAATTATGGGCCGAGTTGCACGCTGCAGCATATTATATTATACATTATGGGTCGGCTTGCACGCCGCAGCAATATATTGATTATATTTTATTGGATCGGGTTGCATGCCGCAGTAGTATTCGATCGGGATGCACGTCGTAGCAGTATTGGGTCGGGTTGCATGCTGCAGCAATATAGCGCTTAGGCTGAAGGAGCCCCTTTGGAGTCTGTAGACCCCCAGTGAGTGCAGTCGATTATATATATATATATATATATGTGTGTGTGTGTGTGTGTGTGTGTGTGTGTGTGTGTGTGTGTGTGTGTGTGTGTGTGTGTGTGTGTGTCGGGCTGCACGCGACAGCAGTTATTATACACCGCTGAGTGATTTAGTGTGCTGAGTATTGAGCCTAGTGAAAGAGGATACGAGGCAGTGAGATTGAGTACTCAGAGAGTGTGAGTACATGATTCATCTCTGAAATACATGGCATTTACATGAACACATGACATACAGGCATAGAGATACATTTTTTCCCTCATGTTGTATAGTATCACGTCATTCATGACCATTATACACATTGATATGTGGGTACAGAGAGGTATTTTATACTTGTTATTTGGAAAGAAAATAAAACATTTTATTTATCGTGGAAAGGATATTGGAAAATTACAGTTTTCAAACTTACTCGTACTTTTGGCATTTTCGATAAGAAATCTGGGATTTTCTTTCACTAAAATATTTGAAAAGCATGACCATTTTCTGGAACTGTGAACGAGCTGAGTATTCTTACTTTTGAGATATCTCTTTTATACTTGCATTTACGTTGTTATGAATTGTCGTGAAAATATTGGTATTGGACTCGACCCTGTGTTAGCTTGTTACTGCTTTCAACCTAAGGTTAGGCCTATTACATACTCAAGACATGGGGTCGGTTATACTGATACTACACTTATGCACATTGTGTGCAGATATTGGTTGTTGTTGTTGTTGTGCTCGACGGTTGCAGGACTTGAAGATGAACCTGCGTCCCTGTTGTAGTTGCCTCCTTTGTTTGGGGTAGACTTAAATTATAAAACTCTGTTTATGTACTTTTCAAATAGACTATGTATTTATTTCATTTCCGCTTTGTAAATTCTATTCGTAGAAGCTCATGATTTGTACTACCAGTCCTTGGGAAACGTATAAAATTCAGTAAGTTACTTTAATTTAATTGTCTTGTTAATATTATTGAAATTGGATAATCATTAGTTAGCTTACCTAGTGGTTTGGGTTAGGTGCCATCACGATCGGCGGATTTGGGGTCGTGACAGATTGGTATCAGAGCCGTAGGTTCATAGGTTCTACAAGTCATGAATAAGTGTCTAGTAGAGTCTTGCGGATCGGTATAATGGCGTCCATACCCATCTTCTAGAGGCTACAAGACATTATGGATATACTTCCTATCTTTCTTTCCTTATCATGCGGCATTGATTTATCTTGAAGCGTAACTCTTTGAATTCCTTCCATGCATTCGTGTGCGCACATGAGCGCTCGGTATCAGTTGTGCATCGATGACTTGCGATTCCATGGTTGAGGTGCGAGATGTGATTTTGGCATGTTGAGGATGGGCCAGTCTGGAGGACTTGAGGCCGGGTTATATCTGTGGCTTGAGTACGAAGATTTCAATTGTGTGAGCACGTGCTTTTGGGACTTATATGCCCGTTGGTGTCCTTATTTGTGGGATTTGTGATTAGATGACTATTTGGTGAGTATAATTTGATTGCGAGATGTGTTCAGATTGTTCGAATGTGACAAAAAGGGTTTACTTGAGATGTAGCAAGGACTGTTGGGTATTTGACTTCTGTCTGTATTTGGCTTATGGCCTCGAGTTATGGGGGTTTTGAAAGACCTCTCATATAGGTTAGTTGTGGAGTGAAGTAGATCTTCATGTCGTGTAATGAGTTTAGACTCGGGGAGATTAAGTGATTGCGTAATATTTATGACTATGGAGGAGTATATAGAGATATCAGTTTGAGGCTAAGCCGGTGGGGTTATCTCCTGCGGGGTGTCCTGAGGTTGTGTGATCCCTATGTTGTTTTGTAGCGAGTTCTCATTTACCAGTGAATCATATGTGTTGTAATTTGAGTTCGGGTCGCTTATGAGAGTTGGCTTGACTACCACAAGGGTGAATGTGAGATTTACAAGTAATTTGAAGTATTAGATGGTTTGCATTACATGAGCTCGGGAAGGATTTAGTTGAATCTCACTATGGTATTATGGCAGCAATAGAGTATGGGAATTGTGAGTTATTGTATGTTTGATCTATGGCTTTGAGCCAAGTGGGGGAGTCTTTTATCGATAAGTAGATTGTACGGTTATGTGTTGTATTGGTTTTGGTTTGAAGTATATTGGTGAATCAGTTATGACTGCGGGGGTTGAGAATGAGGATGACTCGAGTAAGGGAATTTCTGGATACGGGTTGTATTACACTCTATGGGCATATGGGAATCATGGAATAATTGAGTGTTTAGTTGTGAAGGATGTAGTGTGCATGGAGTAGGAGATTTCTCGGTTGCTTAGGAGTGTGGGTTACTCCTTTGGCAGCGCGTTTGGTCGGTTTGATTGAGATTTGAGAAAAATGGATGACTCTCGAGAATGGTTCTAATGGACTCAAGACTTAAATGTAGCAATTTGGAATTGTCAAGATTTGTATATGGCTTGGACATGATAGTGGCATTGGACGGTGTCGAGACATGTGGTTCTTTTTTTATATATATCATTGTGGATTATGCATTTTCTAACAAGAAGGTGAAGGAAACAGTTTTAGGTTCGCATAAGGTCTCTTTAGAGTGGGTGTCTCGGTTATGGTGCTTTTGGGTGCTTAAGAGGGAAGTCACCGGGCTTATGGGCCTTAGGGCGCTATAGTTTTATACTAGGTTTTCTTGTGTGGTAAAATTTTAGTTAGGGATCGTGGTGTTCTAACAAGGAGAAGTATCAATTTGAAGGCAATTTGGAAAGGACTTTGGGACAACTTGGTAGTAGTTTGGATCAGTACAATAAATGATACGATTTGTTCTTTGGGTACTTGTGACGTGGTGAGATTCTACAGGTGCTTCGTGGCAATGTTCTTGGGGTTTTAACGGCCTGCGTAGCTTGGTTGAGTTAGAGGGATTCAGTCCTGACGGTTTGGTTAAGTGCAAATGGATTTCGGAGAGTTCTTGATGGTTTCTACCATGATTTGATATGTATATTTCCTACTGGTGTGTGGGGCATGTTGTGTATTGTGATATCCTCTTGGATGGGATCAAATGGAAAGCTCTTGGTTAATCGAGTATGTAGTTGCTTGCGACTCGGAGTTGGTTTTGAGATTTTCGTATCTTTCATATGATGGCATAATGGGTGCGGTGTGTTGTGTAATATTGAGATTTGGAGGTGCAAGGTCACAATTCGGTTTTGAAAGAAAGGCCCTGAATTTTTAGGCAACATGGACGATCTCAGATGATTAGATAGATGATATTACTATTAGATATGGCTTGATGAGGGTGAAGTTTCAGAAGGGGCACTGTGTTTTGATTTATGGATACTTCATTGGTGTGACAACACTCTCCTGGTTGATCAACTGCTGATGTTCAAATTTTGCTTTGTGGCCCAGAAGAATTATAGAAGTATTCCTCGTAGGATGATCGTGTATTGGAGAAGTGTTAGACATTCAGGCGGTGGAGTTGAGATCAGATATGGTGATTCGTGTGTTTTATGGATTTAGAGATTAGGAGTTCTCATGAGTAGATTTTTTCGTGGTTGTGGACTGTGAAAATGTAATCAAGGTTAGTTAGAGGATAGTATGTGTTGTGATTCAGTCATTGTGGACTTTCGGAAGGTTATTTATCTATTGTGGGTGACCAGAGTTGATTTTGGGTTCATTGGTAGGCCCAATATGGATGTGTGTTTTGCACCGGGCCGGATTTGTTGACTCCGAACTGCTATTGTTAAGGGATGTTCCATTCAATTTTTGTTGAGCTTATTCGTGTTCTAAAATGATCTGTGAGTTACCCTTCTATGTTACGAGGAGTTGAGATTCGTTGGTTATATGCACATATGGTGCGGTTTTATTTGGGCTTTATAGCGGAAATTCGAGCAATATGAGTATTTAAGTATTGCTTGATTGATTGTGCTTTGGCTATGTTCTTTCCGGATGGTGGCATTGTGTTATTCGCTCTCTGTGGTTATGGTAATGCACTTTGGGTATTTGATGTCAAATTTTGAGTGGTTATGGATTTTGAGCAGGGTGGCTCGAGGTATGTAATATGGACCAGTGTTTGGATGGGGTCACGCATTGCAGCGGATTTATGTTAAGATATGATCCCTTGCGTTGGATTCGTATGTTTTGGTTCTACGGTGTGTGCTAGGCTCTTAGCATGGCGTTGTTATTGTACTTGTTGAGTTGGTGGATAGTTCCCTCGTTTGAGTCATTTTTCCATGGTTTGAGTACAGCTGGATTGTTGCTTATTGGTGCACGGATTGCACGGGTTGTGGCTTTAGACTGTATTTATGTGTCATGTCACTAGAGTGGTTGTGTTGGATGAGATGAGGTCATTAGACCTAGAATGAATGCTATCGGAAATTGGTTACAGCATGGTTGGGAGAATAATATCGAAAGTCGACTTAGAAATTTGCTATAGTCCTTGTCGAAGGAGAGAGAGCTCCATGACTTGTTGATCTGACGAATGGTTATGAGTTTCTGTGTGTATCTTTCATCATTGGCAGTATATGAAGTTGTTAGAACGAGGATTTGTTTGATAAGAGGTTATTATCGGTATTGGGTGGTTTTCGAGCAGTCACTGTGATTAGAAACTATCATTATGAGTATTTGAGTTTGGAGGTATATCATGTGATTACATCTTGGGTTCCGGAAATGGCTGGATACAGTTTGTTCAGACTTGTACAGTGTGTAGATGTAAGATTCTGATCTTATGAAACTTTCGGATGTTGGAAATTTGATTCTACGACTTATGGGCTAGGTTGGATTAAGAAATTTCAGTCATATTGTGTTATCAGACCTATATGAGATAGGGTGATGGGGGATCATCCCCAGGTATGTGCATGGTAAGGTTACATGGCAGTTTAATGGCTTTTGGAACAACTCTCGGCACGTTCGGACGAACGTATGTTTAAGTGGGTGAGAATGTAACGACCCGACCGGTCATTTTGAGAATTTTCACTCCGCTCGGTTGTTTGAGGGCATGAGTAGCTCCGTATAAAGTATTATGACTTATGTAAATCGTCGATTTTGGTTTTCAGGTTATTCGGAATTGATTTGGGAGAATGATCCTCAGCTAGAAGCTCTAATTGAAAAGGTTTGGCCAAGTTTGACCTTTTAGTATTTGACCTCAGATTGGATTTCTAATGGTTCCGTTAGCTCCGTTGGGTGATTTTGGACTTAGGAGCGCGTCTGGATTGTGATTTGGAGGTCTGTAGCAGAGTTTGGATTGAAATGGTGAAAATTGGAAGTTTGGAAAGTTTGATCGGGAGTGAAATTTTTTATGTCGGGGTCGGATTCGATTTCGAAAGTTGAAGCAGGTCCGTAATGTCAAATGTGACTTGTGTGTAAAATTTGAGGTCAATCAGACGAGATTTGATATGTTTCGGCGCGTGCTTTGGAAATTTAAAGTTCAAAATTTATAGATTTCGATTTGAAGTGTGATTCGTCATTTTGATGTTTTTATGTGTGTTTTGAGGCCTCGAGTAGGTTTGTATTATGATATGGAACTTGTTGGTATGTTCGGACAGGGTCCCGAGGGGCTCGGGTGTCCTTCGAATTTGATTTCAGATCATTTTTCTTCATGTTGTTGTTGCTGAAAGCTGCTGATTCTAGTGTTTCCGCATCTGTGAAAGAATGCACACAGATCCGAGTCCACAAATACGGACACTTGATCGCAAAAGCGAAGGAAGCCCTGGTTGGAATGGATCGCTGAAGCGGGAATAGGGTCGCATCTGCGGCCCCGCAGAAGCGAAGATCATGGGCGCAGGAACGAGATTTAGCGCAGGAGCGTGTTTCGTTCCGCACCTGCGGTTGCACAGAAGAGGATGCTGACTCGCAGGTGTGACGGATCAGATGGCTAGAGGAGTCCGCAGAATCGGAGCTCGTGTCGCAGAAGCGGCTAATGTGTCGCAGGTGCGGAAGCACTGGGCAGAGGATATAAAATCGAGGTTTGGGTCTTTCTTCATATTGAGATGTGGGACTCGGATTGAGGTGATTTTTGGAGCAAATTTCATCACAAGGATTGAGGTAAGTGTTCTCTACTTGGTTTTGATCTTATTCCATGAATCTATCTTC
This sequence comes from Nicotiana paniculata, assembly GCA_005239505.1. Lineage (NCBI taxonomy): Eukaryota > Viridiplantae > Streptophyta > Magnoliopsida > Solanales > Solanaceae > Nicotiana > Nicotiana paniculata. The sequence continues at coordinate 85,807 of ML325197.1, read as the reverse complement.
GATTTTATCTTTGGTTGGTGAATTTTAAAGAGAGAAATTGGGGGTTTGGCCTAAGGTTTTATAACATAAATTTTTTTAGTTTTGAACATCAAATTGGAGTCGGATTTGAGTGAAACTAGTATTGTTGGACTCGTAATTGAATGGGTTGTCAGATTTTGTGAGTTCTTTCGGGTTCCGAGGTGCGGCCCGGGTTGGGATTTTGGGCCGATTTTGGGCTTTGATTCAATATTTGATCTTTTATGATCGGGATTGGTTCCTTTAGCATTGTTTGATGTATTTGAATTGTTGTTGGTCAGTTTCAAGCCGTCCAAAGGTCGGAACGCGCGAGAGGGCATCTTTGGAGCATCGCTTGGCTTGCTCGACATTGGTATTGGCTCGTTCGAGGTAAGAAACTCTTCTAAACTTAGTGTTGAGGGTATGAAACCCCACAATACGTGTTATGTGATTGGTATTGAGGTGACGCACATGCTAGGTGACGGGCGTGTGGGCGTGCACCATGTGAATTGGGACACTCTTTTCTCCCATGGAACTTTATAGTGGCCCTAGTTTGTTCATAATTGTGTTTTCACCATGCGATAGAGTAATTGAGCTGTCAATCATGTTAAGTATAATGTTTAGGCTTCATGTTGATGTTGTTAGGACCCACAGTGGTCGTTTCTTGTTGTCATCTCACTGATTTCATTGATATTTTTACTTAGTCATATTCATGCATTTATATCATATCTCAGTCTCAGTTGTTATTACTGATACATCATATAATTGTTGTCGGACTACTTTCATGACATTTTGAGCCCGTGAGCGAGACTGGAGAGAGTGATGAATGAGTGAGGCCGAGGACCTGAGTGAGAGTGGCATTATGGGCCAGGCTGCATGCCGCAGCATATTATATTATACATTATGGGTCGGGTTGCACGCCGCAGCAATATATTAATTGTATTTTATTGGATCCGGCTGCTCGCCGCAGCAGTATTGGGTCAGGCTGCATGCCGCAGCAATATAGCGCTTAGGCTGAAGGAGCCCCTCCGGAGTCTGTACACCCCCAGTGATTGCAGTCGACTATCTATCTATCTATCTATCTATATATATATATATATGTGTGTGTGTGTGTGTGTGTGTGTGTGTCGATTGGGCTGCACTCCGCAGTAGTTATTATACAGCGCTGAGTGATTTAGTGTGCTGAGAATTGAGCCTAGTGAGAGAGGATACGAGGCAGTGAGATTGAGTACTCTGAGAGAGTGAGTACATGATTCATCTCTGAGATACATGGCATTTACATGCACACATGACATACAGGCATAGAGATGCATTTGTTTCCATCATGCTATATAGTATCACGTCATTTATGACTATTAGACACATTGATATATGGGTATAGAGAGGTATTTTATACTTGTTATTTGGAAAGAAAATAAAACATTTTATTTTTGTCGTGGAAAGGATATTGGAAAATTACAGTTTTCAAACTTACTCGTACTTTTGGCATTTTTGGTAAGAGATCAAGATTTTCTTTCACTGAAATATTTGAAAAGCATGACCATTTTCTGGAACTGTGAACGAGCTGAGTTTTTACTTTTGAGATATCTCTTTTATACTTGCATTTACGAGGTTATGAACTGTCGTGGAAATATTGGTATTGGACTCGACCCTGTGTTAGCTCGTCACTGCTTTCAACCTAAGGTTGGGTATGTTACTTACTCAGTACATGTCCAGTTATACTGATACTACATTTCTGCATATTGCGTGCAGATGTTGGTTGTTGTTGTTGCTGTGCTCGACGGTTGCGAGACTTGAAGATGTACCTGCATCCCTGTTGTAGCTGCCTCCTTTGTTCGGGGTAGCCTTAAATTATAAAACTCTGTTTATGTACTTTTTAAACAGACTATGTATTTATTTCATTTCCATTTTGTAAACTATATTCGTAGAAGCTCACGATTTCTACTACCAATCCTTGAAAAATGTATAGAATTCAGTAAGTTACTTTCGTTTAATTGTCTTGTTAATATTATTGAAATTGGATAATCATTAGTTGGCTTACCTAGTGGGTTGGGTTAGGTGTCATCACGACTAGCGGATTTTGGATTGTGACCGGATATTCCGAAGACTTCCGTTAGGACTTGATATGGTCACTACGAGTTTCTCATGATGTCATTTGGGCTGACCAACGCCCCAACAATATTTATGCACCTGATGAACAGTGTATTACATCCATGATTCATTCGTCATTGTGTTTATTCATGACATTTTGGTGTACTCCCGCAATCGGGAAGATCATGAGCAGCACTTGAAGATCGTGCTCCACACCTTGAGAGAGAAGACGTTGTATGCAAAATTTTCAAAGTATGAATTCTAGCTTGATTCGATGGCATTTTTGGGTCATGTGTCGTCGATTGAGGGGATCAAGGAAGATCTGAAGAAGATTGAAGAAGGGAAGAGTTGGCCCGAAGCGTCTTCAGGCACTAAGATCCGGAGTTTCCTTGGTTTGGCCGGGTATTATCATAGTTTTGTAGAGGGTTTCTTATCTATTGCTGCACCTATGACCAGATTGATCCAGAAGGGTGTTCCGTTCAGATGGTCTGAGGGGTGTGAAGCGAGCTTTCAAAAGTTCAAGACTGCATTGACTACAGCCCTCAATGTTGGTGTTGCCTACAGGTTCGGGTATCTTTACCCTTTTGTATTCTTGATATTGATGGTACTCCTAGTAAACTTGTTTATTGGCCCAGAATGTATTTTAAAGAAAGAAGAATTAATTCAAATAGCCGTTCACTCAATAACTTAAACCAAAAATAGCTGGTTAAAATATAATATATGTATAATTTATGTATTGTGTGTATGTATAATTATATATAATTAATGTATATTCTATGTATATGGTTAGAAAAAGTAAACAATTAATATGACCCATGAGCTGGGGAGGCCCAAGCGCACTAAAAGGAACTGATCCAATTTCATGTTACTAACACCTATTGTAGCTACATGAATCGCATCTATCATGTTTCCATTCACGAACCCAATAAATAGTCGTAACAGATGAAGGAGAAGTTATTTTCGCGCACAAAATCAATTTATCTTGTAATTCGGTAGGCAATCCTCAAACCGTGCGAATCAGGAATTTTTAGATAGTTGATATCTGTTAGAAGTCAATTATTGCAATAGAAAATTTCTGAATTCTCTTCTATAACATCACAAAAGTTAACCAATTAAAATTCTTTTGGGAAATACTAAACAACTCATATAATTAATTTTAACTTAATTACCAGGTCAAGCAAAAATTACATTTTAAATAAGACCGAGAGAGAAGTTTTAGGACATCCACTATGACATTCCCCCCTGAGTTGTGACTCGCAAATTCCAGCATTCTATCTAGACATGTTAAATGTGCTTGCCAAGACCTAATTAGGCCGAATAATTGACCAGTGGGCCAAAAGCAGGACCAGATCCATTAAGTATTATAAGGGGCCCGTGCAAGTTCAACCCGCTAACGGGTGAAGTGCATCAGTAATCACTTTTAAGCCTGCTATTTAAAATGAAAAAATGACATTGTATGGACACTGTAAAAATAATAATCAAAAATGAATAAAATTTGTACTTTATATATATATATATATATGCATTCCGTATGTTATATACAAATTTTATACACTTTTTCGGCTACCAGATGTAAATAGTTTATGGCGCTTCCTAAAAGTGATAATACCCTTATTTAAAATATATTCACAATTTACAATGCATTTAAGAATTAACTAATTCACCCAAATTTCAGGACTAAGCATCCTGAATTTTTGAGCTGCTAATTCGAAATTCAAAATTAAGTATCCTAAACTACTAATTTGGAATTCAGGACTAAGTGACCTGAATTTCTGAAGTGCTATTTAAATTCAGGACATAAGATTCGAATTTTTTGACAAAAGTTTTGAACTTTAGGACACAATGTCCTAAAGTTTAAACCTTAAAGTTTAAACTTAAGGCCTCCATGTCCTAAAATTTGAACGAATTGGCTAACATTTAAATACCATTGTAAATTTTGAATATATTTTAGGGTGAGTGACATAGTTATCCACAAAAATAAAACTATTTATCCTTGTCTACCCATTTATTTTTCTACCCATCAAACTAATTACATTTCCTACCCATGGAAGTTTTGTGGGAAATTTTTTCCTTTTACTCCAATTCATTTTATTTCTATGCTTCTTTTCTTTTTTCCTTTTTTTCTTTCTTTTCTCCTTTTCTTTTTTCTCGTTTTCTTCTTATTCTTTTTTTTCTCTTATTCTATTCTTTTTTCTTTATTTCTTGTTCCTTTTCTAATTCCATTTAACTCCTTTTTTCTTTTATTTTCTTTATTTCTTGTTCCTTTTCTAATTTCATTTAACTTCTTTTTTATATATATTCTTTTCTCTTCATAATCTAATTGCATTTATTGTTTTCACTATTTTTTTTTTTTTTTGTTATTATTATTTTTATAAAAAAAATTGATATAGTAGATATTTGTTTTCCTTTTTTTTTAATATAACTAGTATAATATACCTTTTGTCTTTTTTCTTATTTTTTAAAATTCAATTATTAAACTGAAAATAATATCGGTTGCCACTTGATCTGATTTACTGAATATCAGATTGATTGTTGTTGAGGACCATAAATTACATAATCAGATTTTAAGAATCAACACGTGATTGCTATACAAACCTTGACATCCTTCCCTACAAATATCAGTACACGCTCTACCATTAGCAATAACACAATCAATTATGGATCCAGAAAACATAATCTACAACCACTAAATCTCGATATATACTAGTTAGAATATAATGATAATAAAATATTAGAAAATACAATAAAAGTATAAGTAGCAAAAAAGACTTCTAGTACCATATGGTACCAATATGGTATACATATATACCAACAAAGTATATAATTGCTCTAGAATATTGCTACAATTATCTGCAACTATACCACTGTACCAAAACATTAAAGGATGCAATAAAAGTATGAGAAAATTACATGCTCTCATTGCAAGCTAAATATTCTCAAAGCAACTTGCTCATTCCATATACTATAGGGTATATAGTTGTATGAGGTCGTTCCAACAATTACCTATAGCTATAAAAACTATTACATAATACAAATAATCTATGTCCATCGGCACAAAAAAAATCCTAGCACTGCAAATCATGTTCATATAAATAATTTCAGAATAGAATTCACTTCAAAATGCAGCTAAAACAATCAAAAAGATGTTCAAACTATCATATGATACCAATATGGCATATAATATACCAACATGGTATACAGTTTTATTGGTTAATTTCCCGCAACTTTATGACTATACTAGTATTACATAGCACACATACATAAAGAGAAAAATAAAAAAAAAATAGTGTACCACATATTAATATAATAAAGTATTTCAAGATATTATACTATATTACTATTATTAAAAGAAAATCAAATAGTGTACCAATTAAAAAGTAGCTAATACGACCAAAAAAAGATTCAACTAGCATATGATATCAATATAGTATAGAGCTATACTAATAGGGTATATAGTTGTACGGGTCGTTCCAACAACTGCATATAACTATAAAAACTATTACATAATACACAAAATCTATGTCCATAGGTATAAGAAAATCCAACACAATAAAACATGATCATATAAATCATTTCAGAATAGAATTCACTTAAAAATACAGCTAAAACAACCAAAGAATATTCCAACTACCATACCAATATGACATATAATTATACCAATAGGGTATACAGTTCTACTAATTAATTCCAGGCAACTATGTATGACTATACTACTACTACATAATACACATGTATAAAGAGAAAAATAAAAAAATAGTATACCACATATTAATATAATAATGTATTTCAAGATATTGTACTATAATACTATTATATAAAACAAACGCATAAAGAAAAAATCAAAATGATTACATAATGCATAAAGGAAAATTTAAAAAATTCAAGATACTGTATTATTCTACTATTACTAAAGAAAAATCAAATAGTGTACCAATTAAATGTAGCTAATACAATCAAAAAAGGTTCCAACTAATATATGATACCATTATGATAACAATCTGATAGGGGTCCAAGAATTACTAAAAAAAATCAAGAAACATGCGGAAACTAAAAGAAAATAAAGAAACAAAAAAAGACGGAAAATTAAAGATAGATTGAATTCAAGAAAGAGTTTCTTGAATTCAAGAATTCTATTCTTGAAGTTGAATCCTAACTACAAGAATTAGCTAACGAAGAACTAATCGCCTTTGGTAGAGATTTGAAAACAAGAAATAGATTGTGAAACCCGATCCTTTAGAATAACAAGAACAATAATAACCCTAAACTTATCACCTTTCTTGAATACCTAGAAGTGATCTAAGATTTCGAAAGAGTTTAATCTTACCACCTTAAGTTGAGTCTTGAAGGTTGAAGAATAAATCCAAGAGTAGCCACACACAAGAGTGCAAGAAAAATCTCATAATTTTTATTGATAATAGTCTATAATAATCTATGTCTAAAAACAAAGAAGACACCCTTTATATAAAGAGGGGTTCACGAAATGGAACCTAAAAAATAAGAAAATAAAGTCCTACACTATTTTGGATAACAAGTTCAACTACCTTAGGAAAGGAAAATACTAGGAAGCAAAAATCAAGTCATTCTTGGAAAGTAATTCCAAAAATCTTAGTAAAAGGGAAACATAACCTTAACTAACTAGGAAAGCAATAAATATAGACCCATAGTATATGGATATAAGTCCCAAACAAATCTTGGATAGAATCTTGAAAATCTTGAAGGAAATTTGCAAGCAACTTGGCACCTACTTGCACGCAACATCTAGCACGACTATTGTAGCCTTCTTGGACATCAAGTAAGTCATTTTTATGCTATAAAAACGTGGCTTTATACATGACTTCATGGGCTGCAAGTTTGGACACATTTTAGGTGCCAAATTGGTCAAACAGTGGCCTGATTTGGACCTTCTTCAGAGGATGTTTCTTGGAATATAATCCACCTCTTCTTGGACATGAATTTGGGCCATAAAATAATTATAACACCCAGATAACTACTATCCTTTATCCTTAAGCTCTTCCTCCCAACTAACAACTTCTTTGATCGCTCCTGAAGTCCAATGACCTTGTTTTGCAACTTTTTAGCTTGAGATCTTGTTAAAGGCCCTTTTTGAGATTCCAAAGCTTCATCCTTGTCCTTGAATAGATTTGATCTTCCTAGGATTCTATCAAATATAGTATGTAGCTATACCAACAAGGTATACAATTGTACGCAAAGAGTTTTAAAACGATTTTTTAATTCAGTTATTAAACTGAAATAATATCAGTTGTCACATAATCTAATTAACTCAATTAGAAGGTCTGAGTTCTGGTGTAATTGCACCTGCGGACTTTGGGCGCAGGTGCGATGGTCACATGTGCGAAGATGGAAGCGCAGGTGCGGGAGGAGCTGGTCTTGGCAGTCTCTGCAAATGCGGAGAGTTGGAACACGCACGCGCGGCACCGCATAAGCGGATCCTTGGGCGCAGAAGCGAAGGGGAGAGCAGGTGCGGTTGGTCATGCGCACCTGCGGTTGCACAGAAGCGGCTAATTTTGTCTCATGTGCGGAAGTCCTGGAAGATTCATTTAAATCGAGGGTCGGCTATTTTTCTTCATATTTTGAGTTTTGGACTTCGGATTTGGGAGCTACTTTTGGAGGTTTTCAAGCTAATCGATTGTGTAAGTGTTCTTCACCTAGTATTTAATGTAATCCATGATTTTATCTTCATTCTATCATTAAATTTGTGTTTTGGGTTGAGGAAAATGTGAGTTTTTGAAGAAAATTTCTATACTGAAAATCATGATTTGAGGGACGAATTGGTATCGGAATTTGGTAATTTTAGTATGGGTGAACTCGTGGCGGAATGGGTGTTCGAGTTTTGTAAGATTTTTCGGTTTTCGAGGTGTGGGCTCGGGGGTCGAGTTTTAGGTCGAGTTTTGGATTTTGTTAAAGATTGAGACCTTATGATCCGAAATAGTTTCTTGTAAGTTTTATGTGTGCTTTGAAGTTATTTTAGTTGGATTGAGCCGTCCGGAGGTCTTTTCACCCAAAAATTCATTTTTAGAGTGTCGGTTGTCATCTTTGAGGTAAGTATCTTGCCTAACCTTGTGGGGAGGGATTTTCCCTTAGGATTTGAGTCTTCTATGCTAATTGTAGTCCGTGTACGCGAGGTGACGAGTGCGTGCTCGGACTTATTTGTGAAAAGTTAGCCTTTTAGGGATCTTAGGTCCTTATATTCACTAAGTATGAAGTATGTGACTGAGTTCCTATTTACTAGTTTCACCTCTACATGCTTAAATTAGAATTACTTGCTTTTGGATTCACTCCTATTGCCTATTTGACTCCTAATTGACTAAACTGAATATTTTATCCTTTTTATTGTCATGCTATATCTTCATAACTGCTTATCTCTATCTGTAATTTTCATCACCTCATTCTATAATTGTTTAATCTTAATTGAAGTTATGGTTACATTCCTGCTGCCTACCCTTAAGTGAAATTGTTGAATATCCTCGAAATTGCTCGACCTTAAAGGAAGTTTAAATATCCTATACCTTAGTTGACTTTCCCTTATATGGAATTATCAGATTCGTGTTAGTTTCTTGTTGTTGAACCGTGCATTAAGATACGACTGTTACATGTTATTTCCTTCCTTATTGAGTTGTTCTTATTATGCCTAGTATTCTTTATTGTGCTTATTCCTTGTGAACTAGCTTTGTCTTTTCTTGTGATTAAAGGTTCTTGAGTTAATATATTTACTATATCTTATATTACTGTTATTCTTGTTGTTGTACTTGTTATGGTGATGCACGAGGTTTCTGCCGTGCGGTTGTGATTATTGTGATGCACGAGGTTTCTGCCGTGCAGTTGTGATATGGGGATTTGCACGAGGTTTCTGACGTGGCGTGTTTCCTATTGATATTGCACATGTGTCGTGACAAGGCGGGATATGTATATATGGGTTGCACATGTGGCTAGACAAGGTGGAAACATGATTATGCACGTGTGGCGAGACAAGGCGGGCATTTACTTTACCGTTGCACACGTGACGAGACAAGGTGGGATGTGGTAGGGATTGATTTGTGATGTCGTGTGTTGGCCTGGGGACATTATTTTTGTTGATAATTGTGTAGTGTTACTCTTATCAGTGTGAACTTTATCTTGTGAAAGTTGTGAAGAAATATTCTACGTGTTGCCCGTCTCTTTTCTTATGCTTACTAGGTGGTTTGAAATTATGTTAGGACACTTGCACAAGCATACACGTAGTTAAGCATTCTTATTGGCCAAGAGATTTTCTGGATATCGTTGAGTATAGATACCCTTGTTGCAATTGCCTTCTAAGTGAGAATGGCTCTATAGGCACTTGAGTCGTCCGTGCGGTTATGAGGTGTTATGAGGGTACAAGATGCCCAGTGTTAGGGTTCAGGTATTGAGACCCGTGAGTTGTGAATTATCCGAGGTTCGGTACCTCTTGGAGTTGACTAAACCTGATGCAAAAGCGGTCGAAATTGCTGAGTTATTATTTGTCCTTGTTGTATATGTGATTCCGGATTTAGGTTGTGTTCTATTCACTCTTCTGTGTTATTTTTATGGTATTCCGTTGATACTTGTTGTCCCTTATTGAAATTTCTGTATTGTTAGCCATATTGTGTAATTTGGGTGTAGATATCATATTTTGTTGTTCCTATACTTATACTTGTTCAGTTTATTAGACCAGTGGGTGTCTTGACTGTTCCTCGTCACTACTCCATCGAGGTTAGTCTTGATACTTACTGGGCACTGTTGTGGTATGCTCATACTATACTTATGTATATTTTTTTGTACAAATCCAGGTATTAATCGTTAGTAGTTGTGCGGATTCTTGCCGAGGAGACTCAAGGTAATCCTGATACTGCGTTCGCAGGCTTTGGAGTCACCTTCCTATTTTGTATTTACGCTGTTGTATTTATTTTCAAACAATTTGTATTTAGAAGTTGTAGCGAACTCTGTAGATTTTATGACTTGTACTACCGGGTTTTGGGAGATTGTTTATTGTATAAAGAAATTTATTTTAGAAATATTTAGACGTCAAATTTATTGTTGTTGTATTTTCCGTAAGTGTTAGGCTTACCTAGTCCTTAAGACTAGGTGTCATCACGATATCCAACGGAGGGGAAATTGGATTGTGACAAAAGTAATTCCAAAAATCTTAGTAAAAGAAAAACATACCTTAATTTAATAGGAAAGCAATAAATATAGTCCCATAGTATATGGAAATAAGTCCCAAACCAATCTTGGATAGAATTTTGAAAAACTTGAAGGAAATTTGCAAGCAACTTGACACCAACTTGCATCCAACATCTAGCACGACTATTGTATCCTTCTTGGACATCAAGTAAGTCTTTTTTTATGCTATAAAAATGTGGCTTTATGCAGGATTTCATGGGCTGCAAGTTTGGACATATTTTAGGTGCCAAATAGGTCCAACAATGGCTGATTTGGACCTTCTTCAGAGGATGTTTCTTGGGATCTAATCCACCTCTTCTTGGACATGAATTTTGGCAATAAAATAATTATAACACCTAGATAACTCATATCCTTTATCCTTAAGTTCTTCCTCTCAACTAACAACTTCTTTGATCGCTCCTGAAGTCCAATGACCTTGTTTTGTAACTTTTTAGCTTGGGATCTTGTTAAAGGCCTCCTTTGAGATTCCAAAGCTTCATCATTGTCCTTAAATAGATTTGATATTCCTAGGATGCTATCAAGTATAGTATATAGGTATACCAACAGGGTATACAATTGTACGCAAAGAGTTTAAAAAAAAAATTCAATTCAATTATACTAAAATTAGATATGTTATTTTGCCTTCAGCTTAATCACTTTCGTTGAATACGAGTTCTACTAAAAATGTCGTCATGACAACTCCTTTTTTAGGCAGAGATAGATGGACGGGTAGTTAATTTTAGTGGAATAGGTATGTGTTGTAATTATTTTTAAAATAGGTATAAATGGATAATTATTTTGACTTGAGTAGTTAGTTAGTATAAATTGCTATTATATTGTATACCATAATAGTATACTACTATAATTAATTATATATGGTTGAATTAATTATTATATACCAAAATGGTATATAGTATAACATTTTGGCATACAGTACAAATTCATCTTCTTGACTAGTTCAACTCAATTTTGGTCCAAAATCCAGAAATATATCTCCATATTTTTTATCAAATTGACTCAAAATTTTGCCACAACCTCCAATCGACATTTCAATCACTCTGGTCATCATCGAATCGAAACAACAACAAACTCAACAAATACTTTTTATGAGTTTTAAGCTTTAAGTTCCCTCAATGATGGACTAGATTTTCTTATAATAAATCTCCAAAAATTAGCATTAGCACCATACTCTACCATCAATTAACAATATTCAATAATTTCAACATCAAAATACGCCAAACAAACATATATCTTGTCACAATACCGCTAAATTTGTACTAATAATTTTGCCCCTTTCGAAAATAAATTAAATGGTCAAACTCCAAAGCGAAGTAGATTAAGGCGAATACGACCAAAACTTGCCACAAAGAGCGTCGGCAATCAAAATTTGTGATTATATATACAACTTCATAAATTTATAGCAAATTGAAACCTTAGAAATTATTTTATTTTTTTTATAGATCTTTCTTTTTTTTACTTTTTTTTTTCAGGACAAATAATAAAGAGAGGAAAGGGAGGTAGATAGATCAGATATCTAATAAAAATGTAGGAATATTGACAAAAGAAAGAGAAAGTGGGGATAAAAAAAAGAGAGAAAGAAAGACAAAAGATGGAGAAAAGTTAACTTTAACAAAACAAAATAAGAAGAAGCATTAACGGATAATTACTTTTGGTTGCATAGATACATATTATAATTATTTTTAAAATAAGTAAAGGCGGGTAATTTTTTGAGTAAAATAGGTATATAGCATAATTTGCTCTATATTTTAACTAACAATACATGCGGGTTCGTTCTGGTAACCGGACACAAAACCCAATTGGACTGGGCCAAGAGCCAAGACAAGGCCAGGCCAAGTGTCCAAAATTATCTCTAGAACTTCTAATATATTTATTTCTTGATAAGTTAAGTTTATTAAATTATACTCCCTTTCGGTTCACATAAGTGATTTTTTTGTTTTTTTACCAAAATAAGTAATTTTTTTAGATTTCAAGAATGAATTAATTATTTTTTTTCTTACATTGCTCTTGGAATAAATAATGTTGAAGTATGTGTTACGAGTACTTATATGAAGAGATAGTAAATGTTAGTATGATCAATTTCATTACTAATTAATGTTAAAAGATGGATTTCTTAATATGTGTGAAAACAACTAAAAAAATTACTTATTTTGGACCGAAAGAAGTACTAAATAAGAAAATAAAATAAATAAAAATGAAAATAAGATAATGCTCGCTCATAATCTAAGCTATATCCTCTATTTTGCTTTTATTTAGGATTTCTTGAGATTCTGTTTTCCCAAGTTGGGTATGGCATAGCAGAAGATATTAGTAATGAATAAAGGAAACTCAATTGGAGAATCATCATTAACATTTATTAAATTGCTTTACTCATTGAACAGCAGACAAAATCTCTTAAGACTTTCTTTGAGCTTCGTGTCTCGAAATACCATCCCCTAGAGACATCTTCCTCCATAACCTGCAGTTTTGAACAAAGCTTGCTTGACGTCTTCGGACCTCAAAATTGTTCGATGCTCCGTTGCCTTAAAAAAAATAAACGATGAAATAGACCAATAATATATTTAGTAGGCATTTGGATATGTACTTTAGATGAACTTGGAAAAAGTATTTGAATTGACTTGAAAAGAAATTGTGGGATTAGGTTTAGTGTGGACTTAAATATCCAATATTTGATATTTCACTTACCAAATTTCCAATATATCACTTTATAATAAAAAATTTAATTTAATTATTTGCAAATATTTAATATTGATTCACTGCTCGAAGAGGCTTAAATTAATTATCCCAACAGCTCGGTTTGAGTATCAAAGGGCATAAGGCCGCCAGAATTAACAGCCATTTAACAAACAAAAAATATAAACTAGTATGATATAGGCAATTGACGAAGAACATGGTCAAAGTAGATGTTACTACCTCGGAACAAGAAGCTCTCATTGAAAAATCACTGAAACAGCTGACAACACATTGTTGCACGTCAAGACCTAATGCTTCTATTGTGCTTACTGTGGATAACACTAGTCCAGGCTTCGCTGCGCAACATATCTCTATCCTCGTCTCCTCATTTCTCCTTTCTACATCAAACTGTAATACAGTATTTTTTTAATTTTTTTTTCCCCACACAAAACGGGAAAATAATAAATATCATTAGGAACAGTCATCACACCAATAATATAAGGTGTAATTTAATAAAAGTATTTTTATTTTTTTGAAAAGTGGACGAATACAATGTGGCTAGTCGAGATAATTGAGATAAAATTTGTACCTTTGGAGGGTTTCTGACAAGTGCTTCATTAGGTTTTAGCTCTTTGTAATTTCCCAATAATTTTCTATCCTTAGTTTCGTCTTCCATTTCATGATCTTCACGCAACCTGTGAATTTTATCTATGAGCTCCTTCATGTAATCAATTGTATCTCCAAGTATGGATGTTCTGTCCATCTGATAAAAAAATATATATGAATTTATTTAATTAGCGCATCTACACTACAACAAGAAACTATAATGTATAAAAAAGTTTTACACAATCACGTCAATTATTAGGTGATGACGTATAAATTTATTGGTAATTAAAAGTTAATTGAATAAAAATGGTAACAAATCTATTATCATACATTTTAAAATTCATTAATAATATTTATGAGTGTATATAATTAAAATTCTAATTTTAAATGAAGAGAATCTAAGGGTGATGATTCACCTTGCTTATTTTGGGAACAATGGATCGAAGCATGGAGAGACGGTCATTGAGTCGTTTCCTTCTCCTCCTTTCAGCCATTAGATTTTTAGAGGGTTGCCCCTCAACCTTCTTAACTTTAGTACTACTCTTCTTTTCTCCCACATGATTAGGAATATGACCAATATTAATTCTTGAAGTAGCTTCTTCCATTTTGACCTTGTTATTAAAACAGCTTGAATCTTGTCGCAGGCCAACATGGCCATGAAAATCAGTAGAAATATAAAGGCCAACTCCTTCTCCTTCCTCCACAATGGCTTTATTACTGTACTCTTCTTGAATATAATTAGTTGAATCAACTTCAGCCGGGGCTGTAATAAAAGTATCAAGAAAAGGGTAAGATTCTTGGGGAGTGAAAGAAGGACATGGAAAGCTGGATTCTATAGGAGAGATGAGCTCTAAAAGTGAAGAGTTTTGGGCTATAAATTCTGGGTTTTGTTGATAAAAGCTGGACGATTCAACGTTCCATGCATTTGGGAAAAATTCTTTCACTCCACTTGTAAAAGTATTCCAACTTTCTATCCTCGGAGCCAGCAATTCCTCTAAAAAATCTTGTTGAGTGAGCTCCATCTTTCTCTTTCTCTTTCTCTTTCTCTCAAACGTCAAAAAGTGAATAAAGGGGAATGACGGGTTATAAGAACGTGATGTCGCATCTAGAGAAGGAATATATATAGACAAAGAGTAATAGTATATACTTTAGATTAGATTAGTCATCTTATTAATATTATATATATTTCATCCGTTTTATTTTATATAGTGTATTTAATTGCGATGATTGGGTCAAGATTTTGATTATAGGTATCCAACAAAATACAAAGATGTCTCATCCAAGATATAAATCTATGTCAAGAGAATTCAAGAATATATGTATATACAAAAAGTACTTTAATATGTTTATACAGTATAGTTGATAACTTCTGGTGATTAAGTTTCCATGGAGAAGAGAAAAGAAAAAGATACGAAGAAGTATAACTTAAGTTAGTTGAATACCTTTGTCATTAACTAACTAACTACTCTTAGTTAACTAACTACAGTTAACACTAACTAAGCCAGCTAACTACCGTTAGCCTCATATCTTGTTAACACCCTCCCTCAAGCTGATGGTTGAAATATGTCTTTCAACCCCAGCTTGGCCAGTAGATAGTCATGCTGCAACTTTCCAAGACTCTTAATTAATAAATTTGCAAGTTGCTCCTTAGTAGAAACATGAAAATTCTTGATCATTCCCTGAACATTTTTTTCTCTCACAAAGTGACAGTCAATATCTATATGTTTTGTTCGCTCATGGAAGATAGGATTAGCTGCAATCTGGATGGCAGCTTTACCGTCACAGTATAACGAAATAGGCTAGTTGATGTCAACTCCCAGCTCTTTGTATAAGCCTGTCAGCCAAGTTAGTTCAGCAACTGTGGAAGCCATGCTTTTGAATTCTGCCTCTGCTGAACTTCTGGCTACTGTATCATGTTTCTTCGACTTCCAGGATATAGTAGCATCTCCAAATTTTACTAGATATCCTGTAACAGACCTTCTAGTTTGTAAGCAACCTCTCTAGTCTGAGTCACAATAAGTTGTAATTGTGCCTGAGCTGTCTGAGGGCATTAGCATACCTAGACCAAGTGTTGCCTTGATGTATCTTACAACTCTGTGAGCAGCTTCAAGGTGTGACTGTTTTGTCGTGTGCATAAATTGGCTGAGCACTTGCACAGCATAGAGCAATATCAACTCTAGTCATAGTAAGATACAATCAACCTTCCTATGAGTCTTTGATATTGACATGGATCTTCTAGTAGACTGTCCTCTCTTGTTGTATCTGAGATTGAGTCACCTTTGATAAAAGAATCATACTCCACAGAGGTTAGTTTCACATTGGACTCTAGTGGAGTACCAGCTGGTTTGGATCCTCCAAGTCCCATTTCAGATATAAGTTCCAAAGCATACTTCCTTTGGCTCATTACTATGCCTTTTTTAGACCTAGCAAACTCTATTCCAAGAAAGAATTTCAGCTCTCCCAAATCCTTCATTTTGAACATGAGCTTGAGGTAATTCCTTGTTTTAATAATCAGATCAGAACAGGTACCTGTCACCAGTAGATCATCTACATACACCAAGACTACTGTCAGTGCAACTTGCTCCCTTTTGGTGAAGAGAGAGTAGTCATAGTGGCTTTGAGTGAAGCCAAGACCCATTAGTGCATCAGTAGTTTCTTGTTCCATTGTCTAGGAGCTTGCTTCAGGCCATACAAAGACTTGTGAAGTTTGAAAACCTTAGAAGTCCATCCCTTGCTTGCAAACCCCTGAGGAATCTCCATGTATACTTCATCTAGAAGATCGCCTTGTAGAAAAGCATTATGGACATCAATTTGAAAGATGGGCCAGTGCTTGGCTACTGCAAGGGAAATGACAGATCTCACTATGACCATCTTGGCCACAGGAGAGAAAGTTTCTGTGTAGTCAAGCCCCTCCTGTTGACTGTACCCTTTACCCACTAGCCTAGTCTTATATCTTTCCACAGCTCCTGAAGAAGTGTACTTCACCTTATACACCCATCGACAACCTATAGGCACTTTCCCAGAAGGAATATCAACAATGCTCCATGTATGATTATCATCTAAGGCTGCAATCTCTGATTGCATAGCATCTATCCGGTGTGGATGTTTTATTGCCTCAACATAATAATGAGGCTCTTCAACAGATGAAAAAACTGTAAGTGCAGCACCAAAGGACTGGGGTACATGATCATAGGATAAGTAGTTTGACATAGGATAACAGCAGGTAGCATTACCTTGCTGCTGAGTGACATAGTCTTTAATCCAGACAGGAGGTCTACTGGTTCTGGTGGATTTTCTACAGGGCTCAGGAACAGTAGAAGTCATAGAACTGTTAGAATCAACAGCTGTCTCGACAGATTCTACTGAGCCTGATGAGAGGAGCAGTGGGGGTTGATCAACTGTGTCGGATATGCCACTGTTTAAAACTGGCTCGGTGGATTCAATACTAATTGAGGTGGATGATATATAAGAAGAGGTAGAAGAAGGTATAGTGATGAGGTTGAGGACTGGTAACAAAGATGAGATAGTAGTGGGAAGATGGTTGAAAGGAAAGACATCTTCTTTGAACACTACCTCTCTCGTGACTTGAAAATTCTTTGAGTGAATACCATACATCTTGTACCCCTTCTTGGTCAAAGAGTAACCAAGAAATATGGCTGGGACAGCTCTTGGTGAGAATTTGTCCCCCCTTTGAGATCAGTAACATATCAAGAAACAACCAAACATGCGCAAATGATGTAATGAGGGCAACTGACCATGCAACACTTCATAGGGACACTTGCCTTGAAGAGTAGGTGTAGGCAGTCTTTTGATCACATAAACAGCAGGCAGAACACATTCTCCCCAGAACCTTAGAGGAACTGAGGCTTGGAACCTCAAAGCTCTTGCAGTGTCCAAGATATATTTGTGTCTCTTTTCAGCAACTCCATTTTACTGAGGAGTGTAGACACATGAACTTTGATGAATGATTCCAAAAGACTGCAGTAATACTGTCATTTGTGAATTAAAGAATTCACAACCATTGTCAGACCTAAACACTTTCACAGAACAAGAAAAAACATTCTGGACCATGAGTAAAAAGTTTCTCATCACTACAACTACTTCACCCTTCGAAGGAAGTAAAAAGATCCAAGTATATCTGGAATGATCATCAACTAAGGTTAGAAAATACCTTCTACCATCATGAGTAGGAACTCTGTAAGGTCCCCATACATCACCATGAATAGTGTGAAAGCAAGTAGTAGAGACAGTATTACTTGAAATAAATGGCAGTCTTGATTGTTTAGCTAGTGGACATACAGTACAGTGACTTTTAGATGAATAATGCTTTACAGATTAAAAAACTTTCATCTTCCTCAAAGTAGTAAGTGGCACATGCCCTAGTCTTTTGTGCCAAAGATCTACACTCAGTCTACTGCCAGTTATTGTATTTGCAGCAACAGAATTTAAGACACATTTACCCTGAGACACAGGTACTTCAGATGAATCCACATGAAGTTTGCGATCCACCTGAAGTACTTCAGCAGATTCCACCTGAAGTTTACCTTTACCCTGAGACACATGTACTTCAGCAGAATCCACCTGAAGTTTACCTTTACCCTGATACACAGGTACTTCAGCAGAATCCACCTGAAGTTCACCTTTACCCTGAGACACAGGTACTTCAGCAGAATCCACCTGAAGCTTGCGATCCACCTGAAGTTTTCTAGGTATTACAGCAGAATCCACCTGAAGTACTTCAGCAGAATCCACCTGAAGATTGCTAGATATTACAACAGAATTCACCTGAAGTTTGCTACTGTGGTTGAACACATAAAGGCCACTGTCTTCTCTACCAATCCCCTTCACTTTGCCACTGAAGAGATCCTGAAAAATGAAGAAATCAGGAAAGAACATGGCTACACACTTTAGTTCTTTTGTTAACTTTGATACAGATAGGAGATTGTATTTGAATCCAGGTATGTGTAGCACATTAGTTATCTTTTGACCAGGAAAAAGATAAGTAGAGCCTATGTGATTAACAGTGACTATCTCTCTAATAGGTAAATGAACTATGCACTCTTTAGACTTATCACACTCACTATTCTCAGTTAAGATTTATTTGTCATTAACCATGTGATTTGATGCTCCGGAATCCACCATCCACTTAATTAGGTCTTCACTGGTAGTCATGGCTGCATTTGTTATACCTGCATTCTCAGATGAACTACCAATCTCACTGCCTTTGCCAAGCATCTGCAGAATTTGAGTGTATTGCTCCTGAGTAAACTGTGGAATCCCTGCTTGAACATTCTGATTGTGAACTTGGCTAGGTGCTGCATTTCTAGCCATGTTAGCCATTAAACCAGTAATTTCACCCATAGAAGCAGAGTTGACATCACTATTAGAATGATTGTCCTTAGCATAATTGACAGAGGGAATCTTCTTCTTAGATTTGAAATCTGCTGGATATCCCACCAATTTGTTGCAAGTATCTCTGGTATGCCCTTTGAAGTGACAATAGTCACAGTAAAGGATATTCTTCTTGTTTCTATAACTTGTTCCTGAACTAGATGATCCTCCTTTGTTGTTATACATGACACCATTACCAAAGCCATGTGAACTAGTACCTCTGTAGCCTCCATTGTTACTAAACAAGTANCTACTTTCCTCAGACACTATCATAGCATAGACCTTATTAATTGAAGGAGTTGAGGACATCATCATAATCTGATTGCTAGACTGAGCATATGATTCATTTAGACCCATTAGAAACTGCAACAGTCTTTGAGATTCAAAATGTTCAACATATTTCTTATATTCTTCACAACCACAACTAGGGCAGGACATTAGTGCATCAAAATCTGCCCACAGTTCCCTTAGTTTTGAGAAATACACTGAAACTGAGGAAATACCCTGGGTTAAAGTGGCTATTTGTCTATGAAGATATAGGATTCGCGATCCATTAACTTTATCAAAAGTTTCCCTAAGATCGGACCAGACCTGCTGAGCACTTGTAGCATACACCATACCACTTAGTAATTCATTGCTAACTGAATTCATTATCCACAAAAGGACTATAGCATTACACTTCTCCTACAATTCATGCAAGAATGGGTCAAATTTATCCTTCGAGTACCTACCATCAACAAAACCTAATTTGCTCTTTCCTAGTAGGCTAATTTGCATAGAACTACTCCATAAAGCATAGTTCTCAGGTCCTGTGAGTTTAATCGAAATTAGCGAGCTACCTGGAGTATCGCAAGGTTGAAGAAATAGAGGATGATGTTGATCTACAACTGGAATCATCCTGATGCCTCCTCTTGCGTGTGTAGCATCAGTAGTGTCGTCTGTAGTTTCAATTGCCATTGAAATGAACTTGAAAACTTAGAGACAATTCTGAATTGTAACAAAAAAATCCTAACTGTTCAAGGATGAGTTTCACCAATAATGGCGACTCAAAAGCAATTAGGCCAAAAAAGGCTAGAAAATGCTGGAAGCAAGCTCGAAGTAAGCTCGGATCAATCCTATACCATGGTAACTTCTAGTGATTAAGCTTCAACGGAGAAGAGAGAAGAAGAAGATACGAAGAAGCATCACTGGAGAAGAAACCGTTTTTATTCATAGAATGAATACATAGTACATGATAACTAACTGCTTGTTAGTTATATATAGTGCTGTAACTTAAGTTAGTTGAATACAGCTGTCATTAATTAACTAACTACTCTTAGTTAACTAACTACAGTTAATACTAACTACAGTTAGCCTCATATCTTGTTGACAATAGTGTAAGCACATAGGAAAAGTATCCTAAGAATTTATGAATTGTCATTTCAATTGAAGCTCCTTTATCAAGGTAGCAACTCCCTTATTTGATTGAGTACTAGCAAAACGTAAAAAAAATATCATTTTTTGAAGTAAAAAATGTCATATATTCGTATAATATATCGTTCTGCCCTTTTTCCTATTTTCTCGTGTAATGTATAGGAGGGTTCTTTTTTCCTTTCCCATAAATATATACGTAGTATTATATATGTCTCGTTCTCTGAAGTCTGTTCCCTGTAAGGTTGAGTAGTTTAAGGTCATTTTCAGCAAAATCTGTAATCAGACAGAAATCATATTTAAAATCCCCATCTTCTGAAATGTTTGACCCACCAGCCTGTCTGAATCGAAAAAGATAGACTCGGACCTCTCCCTAGCATAATCTATATAACCCTGCCAAACTTTCTTTGCATATTTTTGTTTCCCCTGTTCTACGCTTATTAGGATTAACTTTTTGCTCATTTCTGGTTGGTGACAAAGACTAATGCCTTTTTCAATACATAGAAAACTCTTTACATAATGCAAGCAATACTATACTTTTCTTAGCACCAACTTGACATGCATAGACTAAGGGGGTCGTTTGTATTGAAATTTCTTTTTTATATTGAGGTTGTGTTTGGACATAAATTTTTATTTGAAAAAATATTAAAATTTTGTAAGTAGAAGAAAAAATTTCACCCAAAACCAACCCAAACCAATTTTTGAAACTCGAAAATTTTTCTTCATTTTTTCTAAAACTGAAATAAATTTTGTGAACAAACGATGTTCTTAAATTACAAAAAAATATATATATATATGTTCCAACGAGAGCTAAATGAGTACGTAAGTATTTGCCCATTGAAGCTGAGGCTAAGAGATAATTTTTTTTATATAATATTACATTCCATTGTAATGTCACCAATAGCAATGTGTAAAAGAAGTGTCTATTGGTTTTTTAAGTTTAAACGTAGCTTAAAAGAGGGTGAATGAAAAATAGAAAAAAAATAAAATATTTAATTTTCCCTCCTTGACAAAGGGACATTGTCCCATATTGGAAGAGAAAAAGGTTTTTGATGGGTATATACACAATTGCTCTTCTTCTATATCTTAAAGAGTTAAGAAATAATCCACAACCTTGGGTACTAGGAGGGGATTAAGTTCCAAATCACATAGTCATTGTTTGCTTATATGTGGATGATCCAAAAGACTCCTCAAGGTCTGACATTGTCCTAATCTCATTATATTAAGACAGTACTTGGAAAGTTCAAGCACTTAGATTTTAAAGTTGCAAAGACTCCAATTGACTTGAATCTTGCATTAGCAAAGAACAAAGGCCAAATCATATCACAATTGGATTATGCTCGTGTTTTGGGATGCTTAATGTATATTCTGAATTATACACGACACGATATACCCTTGTGCTATAAGTAAATTGAGTCGATACACGAGTAATCCAGCTCAATCTCATTAGATGGCAATGAAATGAGTTTTGGGATATTTAGATCATATCCAGGACTTTGCTTTGCACTACAATAAATATCATGCGGTGATTGAGGGATACTATGATGCAAATTGGATCACCGGTTCAACTGATTCTAAGCCCACAAGTGGATATATATTCACTATTGGTAGAGGAACGGTATCTTGGAAGTCATCCAAAAAAACTTGCATTGCCCTCTCTCCAATGAAGGCTGAGTTCATAGACTTAGATAAAACTGGTGAAAAAGCTGAATGGCTATGGAATTTTTTGGACGACGTTCCATTTTGGCCCAAACCATTGGCACCAATATGCATACATTGAGATAGTCAAGCGGCAATTAGAAGGGCTGGGAGAGTTATGTATAACGAAAAATCTCGTCATATACGACGAAGACATAAAATCGTTATACAATTACTCTCTAGAGAAATTATCACGATTGACTATGTGAAGTCAAGCGATAATGTGTCGGGTCCACTTACAAAAGGCCTTACTAGAGAGATAGTTGAGAAATCATAGAAGGGAATAGGACTATGGCCGAGAATAAGTCATTGTGACGATAACTCTACATAGAAGACTAGAGATCCCAAGATCTAGGTTCAAGGAGATCAAATAAAGTCATTAATGACAGTTCAACATTATAAACTAAAATTTTGGTCCATTCTTGTGATGAGACAATGTTCAGTACCAAGGATAAAGCATTAAGGCTTTTAATGATTTCTAAATTTGATACGGGTATATCAAATAGTATATCTACGGAATGACAAGTTTAGGAATCACCTATGTAAGTGTGAAGTGTTAGCCACTTCAAGGAGAATTTTGTAAGGCTAGTTCTCTACGCATTTATGAAACCAGACGGTGTTCATGGCTGAAACAAACACAACAATGAGAAACAAAGTCGGTTAAGGTTTGATTGTGTGACTTATGGTTGTCTAGGTATACACTAAAGTTCGACAATTCAAAGATATCAAATCTACCGATTGACCGAGTATATCCGATATAAATTCACTACGAAACTTTCGAAGGCAAACCTACTTATCCAGATGCGATTAATCCTTGCTTGCAAATCACACAATTTTTCATACATATTCCGTGATATAGTTATTCCCCATTCATGTGGGGGATTTTTGGATTTTTTAAAGCTTAAATATAGCTTTAAAAAGGGTGAATTGGAAATGGAGGAAAAATAAAATATTTAAATTTTTCCCCTTGACAAAGGGACATTGTCCCAGATTAGAAGAGGAAAATGTTTTTGATGGGTATATATACAATTACTCTTCTTCTAGCTCCTAAAGAGTAAAGATGAAGGCAAGCCTCGCGCCGTCATCATCGTCGCTCTCTGAGCTCGGGTTCAGCTTCGGCTTCGGATTCGCATTCGGATTCGGATTTGGTCAAATTATCATTTGATTGATTAATTTTTTGGACCAAATTTATTTGTTAATAGCAAATATTAACATAATATTATTAAATATTCATTTTTTGTAAACGGAAAATAAATATTAAATCCAACAGAAAATTAAGTGACTGTTTTCCGTTTTGTAACGGAAAATTAAGTTTCCACCGCATTTTGAATTCCCTATTTATTGTTACATAAATAGTTATTTATTGTTACGTAAATAGCTATTTATGTTATGTCCATTTTACGTAAACAACCTTTCTGAAGAGTTGCACCTCTTCAATTTGAGCTCAACATTGGTTATAAATACCAGTCCATTCTCTTAGATTTTCCATACAAATTTCTGAGTTCTCCTCCTTTCTTCTGCGTTGTTTTGACTACAAAGAAAGAAACAGTAAGTGTGATTTTCTACCAATCATTGTATTTGCTGAAACAATGGGGTTTGAAGTAACGCTACAACAGTGTGTAATTCGTTTGCTTATATGTGGATGATATTGCTGATATTGAGTAATGACATTGCCAACATAAATGCGACTAAGTGTATGCTAAATAGCAAGTTTGATATGAAGGGCTTGGGAGTTGCTGATTTAATTCTGGGGATTAAGATCCAAAAGACTCCTCAAGGTCTGGCATTGTCCCAATCTAATTATATTAAGACATAACTTGGAAAGTTCAAGCACTTAGATTTTAAAGTTCCAAAGACTCCAATTGACTTATTAGCAAAGAACAAAGGCCAAAGCATATCATAATTGGATTATGCTCGTGTTTTGTGATGCTTAATGTATATCCTGAATTGTACACGACCAGATATAGCTTGTGCTATAAGTAAATTGAGTCGATACACAAGTAATCCAGGTCAATCTCATTGGATGGAAATGAAACAAGTTTTGGGATATTTAAACCATATCCAGGACTTTGCTTTGCACTACAGTAAATATCTTGCGGTGATAGAGGGATATTGTGATGCCAATTGGATCACCGGTTCAACTGATTCTAAGTCCACAAGTGGATATGTATTCAGTATTGGTGGAGGAGCGGTATCTTGAAAGTCGTCCAAACAAACTTGTATTGCCCGCTCTACAATGGAGGCTGAGTTCATAGACTTAGATAAAGTCGGTGAAGAAGTTGAATGTCTCTGGAATTTCTTTGAAGACATTCCATTTTGGCCCAAACTGTTGGCACCAATATACATACATTGCGATACTCAAGCAGCAATAGGAAGGGGTGGGAGCATTATGTATAACGGTAAATTTCATCATATACGATGAAGACATAAAATCGTTAGGCAATTTCTTTATAGAGGAATTATCACGATTGACTATGTGAAGTCAAGCGATAATGTGTCGGATCCACTTACAAAAGGCCTAACTAGAGAGGTACTTGAGAAATCATCGAGGGAAATCATACTATGGCCGAGAGCAAGTAATTATGACGGTAACTCTAGCTAGAAGAATGGAGATCCCAAGATCTAGGTCCAAGGAGATCAAACAAAGTCATTAATGACGGTTCAACATTGTCAACTAAAATTTTGGTCCATTCTCGTGATGAGACTATGTTCAGTACCAAGGAAAAAGCATTAAGGCTTTTAATGATTTCTTAATTTGATGCAAGGTATATCAAATAATGTATCTACGGGATGACACGTTTAGAAATCACTTATGTAAGTCGAAGTGTTAGCTGCTTCAAGGAGAATTTTGTAAGGCAAGTTCTCTACGCACCTATGAAATCAGGCAATGTTCATGGCTAAAACGAACACAACAATGAGAACCAAATATGGTTAAGGGTTGAATGTGTGACTTATGGTTGTCTAGGTATACACAAAAGTTCAACGGTTCAAAGATATCAAATCTACCGATTGACCGAGTATATCCGACATAAGTTCACTACGAAAAGTTCAAAGGGAAATTTACTTATCCAGATGCAATTAATCCTTGCTTGCGAATCACACAATTTTTCATGCATATTTCCGTAATATAGCCATTCCCATTCATGTGGGGGATTGTTGGGTTTTTTTAAGCTTAAATATAGCTTAAAAGAGGGTGAATGAGAAATGAAGGGAAAATGAAATATTTAAGTTTTCCTCCTTGACAAAGAGACATTGTCCCATATTGGAAAAGGAAAAGGTTTTTGATGGGTATATATACTATTGCTCTTCTTCTAGCTCTTAAAGAGTTAAGAAGTAGGCAAGCCTCGCATCGCCGTCGTCGCTCGCTCGACTTGGCTTCGGCTTCGGATTTGAATATGGTCACATAATCGATTGATTGATTAATTTTTTGGACCAAATTTATTTGTAAATATCAAATATTAACATAATATTATTAAATATCTGTTTTTCGTAAACAGAAAATTAATATTAAATCCAACAGAAAATTAAGTGCCCGATTTCTTTTTTTTGTTTTCCGTTTTTGTAATGGAAAATTAAGTTTCCTCCGCATTTTAAATTCCCGATTTATTGTTACGTAAATAACCATTTACGTTATGGTCGTTTTACGTAAACAGCTCTTCTGAAGAGTTGCACCTCTTCAATTTGAGCTCTACATTGGCTATAAATACCAGTCCATTCTCTAAGATTTTCAATACGAATTTCTGAGTTCTCCTCCTTTCTTCTGCATTGTTTTGACTACAAAGAAAGCAACAGTAAGTGTGATTTGCTACGATCATTGTGTTCGCTAAAACACTAGGGTTTGAAGTACCGCTACGCCTGTGTGTAATTTGTTCTATCCTGGAAAGAAATAATCCACAACCTTTGGTAGTAGAAGGGGATTAAGTTACAAATCACATAGTCATTATTTTCTTATATGTAGATGATATGATGATAATGAGTAATGGCATTGCCAACATAAATGCGACTAAGCGTATGTTAACTAGCAAGTTTGATATGAAGGACTTGGGAGTTGCTGATTTAATTATGGGGATTAAGATTCAAAAAACTCCTCAAGGTATGGCATTGTTCCAATCTCATTATATTAAGATAGTACTTGGAAAGTTCAAGCACTTAGATTTTAAAGTTGCTAAGACTCCAATTAACTTATTAGCAAAGAACAAAGGTCAAAACATATCGCAATTGAATTATGCTTGTGCTTTGGGATGCTTAATGTATATCCTGAATTGCACACGACTAAATATAGCTTGTGCTATAAGTAAATTGAGTCGATACAAAGTAATCCAGGTCAATCTCATTGGATGGAAATGAAACGAGTTTTGTGATATTTAAACCATATCCAGGACTTTGCTTTGCACTACTATATATATCCTGCGATGATTGAGGGATACTGTGATGAAAATTGTATCACAGATTCAACTGATTCTAAGTCCACAAGTGAATATGTATTCAGTATTGGTGGAGGAGCGGTATCTTGGAAGTCGTCCAAACAAACTTTTATTGCGCACTCTACAATGGAGGATGAGTTCATAGCCTTAGATAAAGCCGGTGAAGAAGCTGAATGGCTCTGGAATTTCTTGGAATACATTCTATTTTGGCCCAAACCGTTGGAACCAATATGCATACATTGCGATAGTCAAGCATCAATTAGAAGGGTTGGGAGCGTTATGTCTGACGGTAAATCTCATCATATACGATGAAGACATAAAATCGTTAGGCAATTACTCTCTAGAGTAATTATCACGATTGACTATGTGAAGTCAAGCGATAATATTTCGGATCCACTTACAAAAGGCCTAACTAGAAAGGTAGTTGAGAAATCATGGAGGGGAATACGACTATGGCCGAGAACAAGTCATTGTGAAGGTAACTCTACCTAGAAGACTGGAGATTCCAGGATCTAGGTTCATGGAAATCAAACAAAGTCACTAATGACGGTTCAACATTGTCAACTAAAATATTGGTCCATTCTTGTGATGAGACAATGTTCAGTACCAAGGATAAAACATTAAAGCTTTTAATGATACGGTGTATATCAAATAATGTATCTACGGGATGACACGTTTAGGAATCACCTATGTAAGTGTGAAGTATTATCCGCTTCAAGGAGAATTTTGTAAGGCTAGTTCTCTACGCACTTATGAACCAGGCGGTGTTCATGCCTGAAACAAACACAACAATGAGAACCAAAGACGGTTAAGGGTTTATTGTACGACTTATAGTTGTCTATGTATACACCAAAGTTTGACGGTTTAAGAATATCAAATCTACTGATTGACCAAGTATATCCGACATAAATTCACTAAGGAAAGTTCAAAGGGAAACCTACTTATCCAGATGCGATTAATCCTTGCTTGCGAATCACACAGTTTTTCATGCATATTTCCGTGATATAGGCATTCCCCATTCATATTGGGGATTGTTGGGGGGGTTTTAAGCTTAAATGTATCTTAAAAGAGGATGAATGGGAAATAGAGAAAAAATGAAATATTTAAGTTTCCTTCCTTGGCAAAGGGGCATTGTCCCATATTGGAAGAGAAAAAGATTTTTGATGGGTATATACACAATTGCTCTTCTTCTATATCTTAAAGAGTTAAGAAGAAGGCAAGCCTCGCGCAGTGTCATCATCGTCTCTCGCTCGGCTCGGCTTTGGCTTCGGCTTCGGCTTCGGCTTCTGATTCGTATTTGTATTCGGATTCGGGTTTTGTCAAATGATCGATTGATTGATTAATTTTTTATTTCAAATTTATTTGTTTATAGCAATATTAACATAATATTATTAAATATCCATGTTTCTTAAACGGAAAATTAATATTAAATCCAACGGAAAATTAAGTGTCCGTTTTCTATTTTTGTAACGGAAAACTAGGTTTCCTCCGCATTTTTAATTCCTTATTTATTATTGCGTAAATAGTCATTTAGGTTATGGCCGTTTTATGTAAACAACCCTTTTGAAAAGTTGTTCCTCTTCAATTTGAGCTCAACATTGGCTATAAATATCAGTCAATTTTCTTAGATTTTCCATATGAATTTTTGAGTTCTCCTCCTTTCTTATGCATTGTTTTGACTACAAAGAAAGCAACAGTAAGTGTGATTTGCTATCGATCATTGCGTTCGCTGAAATACTGGGGTTTGAAGTACCACTACACCAGTGTGTAATTAGTTCTATCCTGGGATAAAATAATCCACAACCTTGGGTACTAGGAGGGGATTAAGTTCCTTAATAAAACACTGTGAATTCAGTGGGCTCGGATTAAATTTTATTTCTTTTACATTTTTGTTTGTATGCTATTTTATCTTCTCTTGAATTATTTTACAAATACAGTTTAATAACAAGCTTAAGGAACTTAATTATATTATGTGTTTGTGTTATACTCATTGTTCTGGAGACTAAAACATTTTCAGTTTTCTACTCCATTGGAGATTATAATCTACATGATTTTAACGTTGTTTGTGTCATTCTTTTATAGAAATGACGAATGACTATGGGAACCAGACAGTTCCTATGGTGACTGCCAATGAATCGACGAGCCGAACAACACCGACATTGGCATCGGCAGAAAAACCCGAAAAAGTTTTCGGGATTGATTTCAAGTGGTGGCAGCAGAATATGTTCTTCTACTTGACGACTTTAAGTCTACAAAAGTTCATTAAGGAAGATGTTCATGTTCTTCCCGACGAAACTCCAGAAAATGAATGCTTTCTCGTGACTGAGGCGTGGAAGCATTCCGATTTTCTATGAAAGAATTACATTCTTAGTGGACTAGAGGACGATTTGTATAACGTCTATAGTAATGTGGAGACTTCAAAAGAACTGTGAGTTGCGCTTGAAAGAAAATACAAAACGGAAGATGTCGGTTTAAAGAAATTTGTTGCCGCTAAATTTTTGGACTACAAAATGGTAGATAGCAAGCCTGTTATTACCTAAGTCTAGGAATTGCAGGTGATTATTCACGATCTCCTTGCTGAAGGTATAAGTCAAATTAATACTGATGTTAAAAGTATTAATTATATTGGTTTTACTAAAAGAATTTTCATTGAAGATCTTGTCTCAATGAAGCATTTCAAGTTGCAATGATGATTGAGAAGTTGCCTCCTTTGTGGAAGGACTTCAAAAACTACTTGAAACACAAACGCAAGGAGATGTCGCTTGAAGATCTCATTGTTCAGTTGAAAATCGAAGAGGACAACAAAGTTGTTGAAAAGAAAGGTCGTGGAAACTCAAAAATAATGGGAGCAAACATTGTTGAGGATGCTCCTCAAATAGAAAGAATAAGAAGGCTTCTGGACCGAAAAGCAACCCAAGCAAGAATCGGATCAACGAAAATTTCTACAACTGTGGAAAATCTAGACACAGATCTGCAAGTTGTCATGCTCCAAAGAAAGACAGGAAGAAGGGTCAAGCAAACATAGTTGAAAAGCACGAAGAAGTTGATGACTTGTGTGATATGCTTTCTGAATGCAACCTGTGGTAAATCCTAAGGAGTGGTGGATTGATTCTGGAGCCACTCTCCATGTTTGTGTTGTTAGAGAAGTGTTTGCTACATATGCTCCCGTTGGATCCAAATAGGCGCTTTCTATGGGAAATTCTGCAACATCAAAATTGAAGGATGTGGATATTTCTGAAAATGACTTTTGGAAAGGTGGTGACTTTGAACAACATCCTTCATGTTCCCGAGATTAGGAAGAAATTTGTCTCTGCTGGACTTCTTATTAAGAACGGGTTTAAATGTATTTTTGTATCTAATAAGGTTGGAATAAGTAAGAATGAAATGTTTGTAGGAAAAGGTTACCTCACTGAGGGCCTTTTCAAGCTGAATATAATGGTCGTTAAGAATAATAAAATTTCAACTTCTTCTTACTTACTTGAGTCAAATGATTTATGGCATATACATTTGGATCATGTCAATTATAAAATCTTACGGAAAATGATTAATTTGGAAGTATTGCCTAAGTTTGAATGCAACAAATCAAAAAATCAAATATGTGTGGAATCTAAGTATGTTAAACATCCTTATAAGTCAGTTGAAAGGAATTCAAATCTTTTAGACTTAATTCAGCAGCTATTTGCGACATGAAGCCAATACCATCTCGCGATGGAAAGAAGTATTACATAACTTTTATTGACGACAATACTCGATAGTGCTATGTTTACTTACTTAATAGTAAAGATGAAGCAATAAACGCATTCAAGCAATAAAAAATGAAGTTGAAATTCAACTTAACAAGAAAATCAAAATGATAAGAAGTGATAGGGGTGGTGAATATGAATCTCCTTTGAAGAAAAATATTTAGAATATAGAATTATTCATCAAACAACGGCCCCTTACACGCCCCAATCCAATGGGATTGCGGAAAGAAAGAACTGTTCATTAAAGGAGATGATGAAATCATTGTTGATAGCCACAGAACTTGTGGGAGGAAGCCATTCTGATGGCTAACCGGATACTAAATCGAGTACCCTATAGCAAAATGTAGTCCATTCCATATGAAAAATGGAAAGGAAGGAAGCCCAACTTGAATTATTTTAAAGCGTGGGGGTGTTTGAAAAAGTGCAAGTTCCTAAACCCAAAAGGAAGAAACTAAGATCGAAAACCGTTGATTGTGTTGTCATAGGATATGCGACCAATTGTAAAGCATATCGATTTATGGTTCATAAATCAGAATATCCCCACATTCATAATAATACGGTTATAGAATCAGATAATGTTGAGTTCTTTGAAAATATATATCCGTATAAAAGGAATGTGAGTCGAGTGATGAAGGATCTAAACGACCTCCGGAAGAAACAAAATAAGTATATTTAATCAGGAGGATCCAAGACGTAGTAAACATCAAAGAACGTCTACTTCATTTGGACCATATTTTGTGACTTTCTTATTGAAAAATTAGCCTTGAACATTTAAAGAAGCTATGTCTTCTTCGGAATCATTATTTTGGAAAGAGGGAGTCAATAATGAAATATAATCCATATTGAACAACCATACATGAGAATTGGTTGATCTTCCTCCTGGAAATAAACCGTTGGATTCTAAATAGATTTTTAAGAGGAAAATGAAAGATGATGGCACTATTGATAAATATAAGGCAAGACTTGTGGTCAAAGGGTATACACAACGAGGAGGTCTTGACTATTTTGATACATACTCTTCAGTTACAAGAATTACGTCCATACGAACATTAGTAGCATTAGCTGTAGTTTATGGTCTTGAAATTCATCAAGTGAACGTTAATATGGCCTTCTTAAATGGAGATTTGGAGGAAGAAATCTACATGAAACAACCTGAAAGGTTTGTGGTTCCAGATAAAGAAAAGAAGGTATGTAGACTTGTTAAGTGCCTTTACAGATTAAAACAAGCACCCAAACAATGACATGCGAAATTTGACCAAACAATGTTGTTAAATGGTTTTAAGATAAATGAATGTGATAAATGTGTGTACATTAAAAATATTTTAAATCACATAGTCATTATTTTCTTATATGTGGATGATATGATGATAATGAGTAATGACATTGCCAACATAAATGCGATTAAGCGTATGCTAACTAGCAAGTTTGATATGAAGGACTTAGGTGTTGCTGATTTAATTCTAGGGATTAGGATCCAAAAGACTCCTCAAGGTCTGGCATTGTCCCAATATCATTATATTAAGACAGTACTTGAAAAGTTCAAGCACCTAGATTTTAAAGTTGCAAAGACTCCAAACTTGAATTTTGCATTAGCAAAGAACAAAGGCCAAAGCATATCATAATTGGCTTATGCTCGTGTTTTGGGATGCTTGATGTATATCATGAATTGTACATGACCAGATATAGCTTGTGCTATAAGTAAACTGAGTCGATACACGATTAATCCAGGTCAATCTCATTGGATGGCAATGAAACAAGTTTTGGGATATTTAAACCATACCGAGGACTTTGCTTTACACTACAGTAAATATCTTGCGGTGATAGAAGGATACTTTGATGCAGATTGGATTACCGTCTAAACTGATTCTAAGTCCACAATTGGATATGTATTCACTATTAGTGGAGGAGTGGTATCTTAGAAGTCGTCCAAACAAACTTGTATTGCCCGCTCTACAATGAAGGCTGAGTTTATAGCTTTAGATAAAGCTGGTGAAGAAGTGAATGGCTCCGAAATTTCTTGGAAGACATTCCATTTTGGCCCACATCGTTGGCACCAATATGCATACATTGTGATAGTCAAGCGGAAATTGGAAGGGCTGGGAGCGTTATGTATAACGATAAATATCGTCATATACGACGAAGACATAAAACCGTTAGGCAATTACTCTCTAGAGAAATTATCACGATTGACTATGTGAAGTCAAGCAATAATGTGTCAGATCCACTTACAAAATGCCTAACTAGAGAGGTAGTTGAGAAATCATCGAGGGGAATGAGACTATGGCCGAGAACAAGTTATTGTGACGGTCACTCTGCCTATAAGACTGTAGATCCCAAAATCTAGGTTCAAGGAAATCAAACAAAGTCATTAATGACGGTTCAACATTGTCAACTAACATTTTGGTCCATTCTCGTGATGTGACAATGTTCAGTACCAAAGATAAAACATTAAGGCTTTTAATGATTTCT
Source organism: Nicotiana paniculata (assembly GCA_005239505.1). Lineage (NCBI taxonomy): Eukaryota > Viridiplantae > Streptophyta > Magnoliopsida > Solanales > Solanaceae > Nicotiana > Nicotiana paniculata. Next base: position 53,112 of record ML325197.1, on the reverse strand, counting down.
AAATTTGATACGGGGTATATCAAATAGTGTATCTACGGGATGACACGTTTAGGAATTACCTATGTAAGTGTGAAGTGTTAGCCGCTTCAAGGAGAATTTTGTAAGGCTAGTTCTCTACGCACTTATGAAACGGGGAGGTGTTCATGGCTGAAACGAACACAACAATGAGAACCAAAGACGGTTAAGGGTTGATTGTGTGACTTATGGTTGTCTAGGTATACACCAAAGTTCGACGGTTAAAAGATATCAAATCTACCGATTGACCGAGTATATCCGACATAAATTCACTACAGAAAGTTCAAAGAGAAACTTACGTATCCAGATGCGATTAATCCTTGCTTGCGAATCACACAGTCTTGCATGCATATTTTCGTGATATAGTCATTCCCCATTCATGTAGGAGATTGTTGGATTTTGTTTAAGCTTAAATCTAGCTTAAAAGAGGGTGAATCGGAAATGAAGGAAAAATGAAATATTCAAGTTTTCCTCCTTAACAAAGGGACGTTGTCCCATATTGAAAGAGGAAAAGGTTTTTGATGGGTATATATACAATTGCTCTTCTTCTAGCTATTAAAGAGATAAGAATAAGGCAAGCATCGCGTCGTCGTCGATCACTCAGCTTCGAATTCGGATTCGGATTTGGTCAAATGATCGATTGATTGCTTAATTTTTTGGACCAAATTTATTTGTTAATAGCAAATATCATAATATTATTAAATAATTATTTTTTGTAAACGAAAAATTAATATTAAATCCAACAAAAAATTAAGTGTCCGTTTTCCGTTGTTCGTTTTCCATTTTTGTAACAGAAAATTAAATTTCCTCCGTGTTTTGAATTTTCGGTTTATTGTTGCGTAAATAGCCATTTATGTTATGGTCGTTTTACGTAAACAACCCTTTTGAAGAGTTGCACCTCTTCAATTTGAGCTCAACATTGGCTATAAATACCGGTCCATTATCTTAGATTTTCCATACGAATTTCTGAGTTCTCCTAATTTCTTCTGCATTGTTTAAACTACAAAAAAAAAGCAACAGGAAGTGTAATTTGCTACCGATCATTGTGTTCGCTGAAACATTGGGGTTTGAAGTACCGCTACACCAGTGTATAATTCGTTCTATACTGGAAGTAAATAATCCACAACATTAGGTACTAGGAGGGGATTAAGTTCCTTAAGGAAACACTGTGAATTCTGTGGGCTCAGATTAAATTATGTTTCTTTTACATTTCTATTTATATGCTATTTTATCTTCTTCAGAATTATTTTACAAATACAGTTTACTAACCATGTCAATGCACTAGTCATGTTTGTTCCCACATTATTTTTACAACTAAACTTTGTATGACCCAACCTATGTTACAATGTCATTTTTCGTCGGATAATAAAATATCTTCATTCATTAGCTAATCTAAGTGAAAATTATCGGCTTAATAAACAGGATTTTATCTAATTGGAAAAACCACCTATATAATGCAGTTATCTAAGTTAAAGAACACAGAGGTTTACGCAGTTAGCTAAGCTTCGGAACACAAAGGTTGAGAATAGGTCGAAAGCACACAAAACAAGAAGAGCATCATAGGCAACATCACGTGAATATACTCCCAAAAGGCAAATAGATAACTACTAGGCTAGCACATGCAAGTCAAGCTGTGGATTTTCCTGATGTATCAAATACCCTCGTTCACTAACAAAATGTTTTTAACTTTTCAATTAATGTTTCCTTTTGCTGTTACATCTATACTTCATAATACGACCAATCAAATTAACAACATGCACTATATTACTAACTAAATTCTGTACAACTAATTTACGACACAAATCAATATGTTAAACTACTCCCTCGGCTTATTTTTTAATTGTCCAGACTTTACCCTCCTTTTTAAAAAAGTATGTATTTTATCATAATATTCATAATAATGATAACATTTTAAAAAGTCCTGAAAAATAATTTGGGAAATAAGTAGTAAATGATAAGGATAAAATAGAAAAAAAAAATTATATTTCTTTTGATTTAATATAGTGGACAAGTAAAAGTGAAAATCTACTTTTAGTATGGATGACAAATAAAAGTAAATGAAAAGTGTATTTATTCGATCAAATTAATACCATATTGGAATTTATGGCTAAGAATTAAGTAGCGCTACCATCCAAGCTGAATGTAGGAATTCGGGCATTAACTCATAAGATAAAGTTTTGGATTAATAGCGAAGCTAAAATTTTCGAGTCAAAATATAAAAAAAAAGTAAACACTCGTAAACAAATGAGATTCAACATATAATATGTAATATATGAAATTAAAAAAGAATGTAATTTCAGATAAAGAGGTATCAATCTTAGGACAAATCCTCCACCGCTCTGGAATATGACTACACAATCTAAATTCTTATTAATTAACAGTAATTACGATTATCATTTACTCCACTAGGTATAGTAACGTAGGATTTCAACCCTAACCCTCAGTCAATTTCAATTTAAAGCAATATGCCTAACAACTGTCAATATCGTCGTTTAGTCCTAATCTGATAGATACCTTTCGTAATGTATGGGCTAACTGACTTTTTGTAGAAAACTTGGACTAATCCAAATGCGTAACTTCAGAAAACAGTCACTTAGATTTATAGAATCTGCAAACTTGTAGTAGATTTTTCCTCGAGTAGGTTGCGTAATGATTAATACATAAACAATGTCAAAAATTTTACACTATACTATACTAGTGTAAACACTTAACACAGATCACTAATCTTTCATAGAATAATACCATATGTTAATATAGCGCCGATAGCCTCGTTAAGTTGAGACATGACATGTTACTCATGATGGCTCCTCTGGTTTTATGTGATTTTGAAATGCTTTCTATTTCTAAAGAAGAAATATCTATCGAAATATATAACGTTTGCCGACCAAAAAAATTTCGCCTAATTTGATTAGAATGAAATTAATTAATGCTCATAATAACGACAAGACTACAAGACAAGAGACCATGAGAATGGGCAACCGACCACTGGGTGAATGAAATGTGAAAGAGGAATCCTTCCCAAATTTCCCAATTTCCACAAATATATTGGTAAAAACCACGGCCTCCATTCCAATCTCTCACCCGTCAGTTTTGCAGTGGTTTTGCTTTTTTCCTCTCTAATCCATATATGTTTTTCTTGTTTCATTAATTTCCAGAAAAGAAAAGGCATGTAAAATGGATTCTTATAAGATAACATTTGCAAACATATATATATCTTCACCCCACACACACACAAAAAAAGAAATAAATAAATAAATAAAAGTGATGTGAAGTGGTAAGGGGGGATACGGCACACAATATTTTAATTTGGGACCAAACCGCTAGTGTAAGATGTTTCTTTTCCTATTACGCCAGGCCAATTTATACTGATGTACGATAGAGAGAGAGAGATGAGGGATCAAAACTTAACCTAAGTTCGTGTACTATTTACCTTATGTTATTCATTAATTAACAATTTAAAAAGATTCAAACTGCTCTGTACAGTAAGTAATGTTAATCAGGTTTAGTAGGTTGGCTATTCTTTTTGGACGTCTATAGTTCGTTTTTATTGATTCAATTATGTATATATATTCTTTTACAGTTTGCTTATACTAAAACTAATTAAGCTCTTATGTTATTTTTCCGGGTTTTAGAACAAGAAGTCCAGGTTAGAGATAACCTTCAAATCGCTTTTATCTAAGAGCACTGAAATTTTGAATCCCATAAGTTTCAAATCATGATTATTAATTCATGCTTGTTGTGGCCATGCACTCCTTCATACACAAGCGGAGGGAGATAGGGAGAGTGTTATCTACGGGTTCGGACGAATCCAGTAACTTTTTGCTAGTTATACTAGAAAATTTATTAAATATGTATAAACACTTAGTTGCGAACCCAGTAACTAACGAGTATGGGTTCGGTTGTAACTTTAGAATCAATAAAGTTTAAATTCTGGCTCTGCCATGTCCTCTTTTCTTTGCTTTCACGTTCTTCTCTCATCATTTTTTACGTTTATTCTGAAAAGGGCAAACGACACTGACCGTAAAAGATCATTGGGGATATATTACAAGCTTTTTGTGAAATACAATTATATGGAGTACGTAGGTATGAAGAAGTACAAGTACGTGGAATATTTATGCGTAGTTAAAGAATCAAATCCTCTTGGAGAAGAATTTACTACAAACGTTAGTATTCCAGCAGGAGGATGCTGTACTGCATCTATGATATGAGAATATTTCCTTTTTCATGATTGTTGAGAATAAAAAAAGACGTATTGCTTTGGTTAACAGTACTATCCATGTTCTCTTTTTTCTTTTTCTCTGTTCTTGTTTGAAACAAATCAAAAGATGCGACGATCATAGTAATAGTAGCAGGAATAAATGAAAACTCACTCGACAAAAAAATCTTTACCTGCCACTCTATAAATAGCAGAAATTCTTACGCTGCCTGTACCAATATATATATATATATATATATATATATATATATATATATATATATATATATATATATATATATATATATATATATATATATATATATATATATATTTTCCTCAAATGTTGGTTGTTTGATTCCCTTATTTTTGAACAGAGTCTTCAATCCTTTTACTATGTATTGCTATAACGGAGACCAAAGCATTAGGGACATTCTTGGATATACTTAAGGGACGGTTTTAGACCTATCCAAAACATTAGGGACATTCTTGCATTTTTGTGATGAGACATTATTGTATATTTAATTTCTCTACTTACAATAAATTAAAGAAAAAGTTGATCACTACGAAAGGAGATTCTTTGGCCTTCAGATGTGTTTCATCATATCCTATAGTTGATTGTGCATGAATTTTTCTCAAATACACATGCACGAAATGATAGATTCGGACAAGTCGTTGCGACAATAATTGGATTATAGTGTACATATTTTATATGCTAAATACATAATTTATGTCTAGATTGTAGACATTACGCTCACACACTCCTTTAATTCAGGGACTGGCTGGCGGATCCCCATGCTTTAAGTGTTGACATTGATAAATGACTCTCACTCTATCTACTAGTATTGCACCTAACACATTATCAGATTATCTCTTGGAGAAAGGAGGGGGAAAAATTCCTATATTAAGAGTACGTTTGGACAAAGAAAATTTTCCCCTTTTTCCAAAAAGTTTTCATTTTTATTCAAAATCAGCGTTTGTTCATATATTTCTAATTTTTACTTGAAGATGCATTTTGGAAATTTTTGAAAATTTGAAAAACTCTAAAAACCTGTTTTTCAAAATTTTCACTCAAATCACTCACAAAACTTCAAAAACAACCCAAAATTATATTCATGTCCAAACATAACTATAAAGTTGAAATATCCTTTTCACTTGAAAAAAAATTTCACCCTTTTTTGAAATTTTACAATTCTTATGTCCAAACGCCCACTAAGAAGATAACTTTTCGGGAAAGTGATAATTTACTTTAGGAATTTTTACATTTCTATACCACATAGTAAACCTTATTACCCTCAATGTTTATGGTTAGAGTTAATTACACTTAGTATACCAAATTACCAATTATATACCATAATTAATTTAGGGGTATATTTTATGGGCAACTTTTTACTGCTTAAATAAAGGACCGTATATCCCCAATATTCTCTCTCCTTACCCCTCACTCCTCCACGTTTAAACTTTACCCATAACTCCCCCACGTTTAGCTGTTGTTTTATATTTTACAGAAGACACACGTTCTTCATTCACAATCTCCATTCTACAAAAAATCGAACTCATCATTCTACAAAGTTGGTTCCCAATTTTAGTCAAGTTGAAGTTAATCCATGAAGAACATCAAATCTCCAAAAAAAAGTCTTAAAAAATCGGCAATAGGTGATATCCCCTCATTTGATTTGGGGGTGTTAACACCAAAATCTACCAAAAAATAAGTAAAATCTCCACATGCAATTGAAGAGACTGCTCATAGTTTATCTCCCAGACAAATCCGAGTCGAGATTAGAACAAAACATAAACATGATGTAGATGCTGGAGGAAATTCTACACCAGCCAAACAACTCAAACGAAAAATGAAAGAGGTTTTGCTAGACGACGATTTTGCTGAAGAGGTCCCAAAAATTCCAACAGGAAAGAAACTCAAGGTGTCTCCTGCTTCCTCAAAACAAAAAGTGAAGAAACAGTCCAAAAAACACCCAAAATTGGTTCAGAAAAAAACTTTGCTGAAGGTAAACATTTATTAGTTTCGTTTCCAGTTTTTTAGTTTGATTTTAGGATGTAAAAATCTGTGATTTACGTCTTTAGTAAAGTGTAGATTAATTGTCTCAATTTTGAAGATAATTTGTAGTTGTGATGTTCGACAGTTTATAATTGTAGTTTTTTGTATTGATTTTGTAGTTAGCTTTTAAATTTTGAAACAGAGTTGTAATTATTTTTTTTTCCTCTATTTTTGTAGACTATGTTTATATATGTAGATATTTTTATAGTGTTTTGTAGTTATATGTGTGGGTAGGCTGTACTATTTGAAGCAGATTTGTAGGTATTTTCTTGTTGATGCCTTTTTTTTTGTAGAAAATGATTTGGTTTTTAACTAATGTGTAGTGATTTTGTAGTTACATTTGTAGATTAATGTTTCCTTCTTATGCAGTTTACTAATGTGAAATAATTTATCATTTTGTGCAGAATGGACATTATATCGCCCCACATAATGTGGATTATGGGGTGCTTAAATTTCACACTTTGTGTGATCCTAGCATTCCTAGCCAGATAAAGGAGATGTTGTCTCCAAATGCTTTGAAGCTTTTTAAAAACACATGTTTTGTTACTTACTACCTCTCCCCCCATATGCATGCAAAACCAAGTCATTCATCTTCTGATGAAGTATGAACTGACTAAGTCCAATGCATCATATTTTTCAGTCCACTTGAAGTGTGAAAAATTGAATTTTTCATTGAGAGAGTTTGCTTTAATTACCGGTTTAAATTGTGTGAATCAGGTTACAGATTATGGATATACTTCTAGTTATATTAGCAAGCTAATGAATAGCTATTTTCCTAACAAAAAAAAGTAGAGAAGTGCTATTTGAAAAACATAGTAACAAATAGATCTTGGGTAAACGACGAGGATGCAGTCAAGTTGTGCATTCTTTATCTTTTGGAATTTTTTGTTTGCGCTTCTGACAAAGACCATGTATCTTTTATAGACCACTTTAGGTTCTATTTTGTAGAGTTTGGTCAGTTTGAGTCATACCCATGGGGTATTAAATCGTTCAATCAGGTTATGGAATCTGTTAGGCACCGGCTAAATCCCCATGTACATTCTTATCTCATACGGGGATGCTCATTAGCATTGCAAGTATGGCTTTATGAGTGTTGCTCGACCGTCAGCACTGAGCTTGCTACGAGGTGTTCTGACTCAATACCTCGCATATTAAGATGGTCAGCTACTAAGGGGCAGATTTCGCTAGCTGCCTTTGAAAAGAAGATGATAAATCCTGAGTGGATTAAGGTAAAGTTTTCATTTTTTTATGATTCTACATTTGCCTTCATAATATCTACAATTACTCTACATTTTCTGCCTTAGTTGAACTAACTGTTTTTTTTTCCTCATTTAGTTTACAAGCATGATTGAATCTGGAGAAGAGATTGGAGTGCTTACTTTGCCAAACAAAATTGAGTATGAAGATCAAGAAGGTGAACAATCATCTGAGGTTCCTAATGCTGATCCTCCAACATTGGAACCCAAACAAAAGTCAAGAGGACAAGGACTTTGTGGCTAAGAAGCTCAGAAAGTTAGAGAAGGGAATTGGGCAGGTAATATTATGAACTACAATATATTTTCAAATTATCTACAATTTATCTACATTTCATAAACAACCTTCAGAATATATAAAGAATTGTTCATTCTGACATATTCCCATTGATAATTGCACATATTTATTAATTTATGTTAGGACATATTATAAAATTTATAACTTACTATATTTTTAACTTGTAGGTTGATGAAAAGCTAGAGGATTTTAGGAAGGATGTATTTGTAGAACTACATGGCCTTCGATTGTTTATAGATGATTATGTGAAGACTGTTTTGAAATTGCTAAATAGTAGAAATGATGAGGATGATGCAAAGGTAAGATTTGACATATATTTATATACCAAAACACTTTATGACATATGAAACAATATACTCAAACTAACATAAAATATTTAGTTTGCTGGTAGTTCAACCAAAATCAATGACCAACAAAAAGGAGTGAACAACCAGCAATTTCAGTTCAATATTGGTGAACAAGTGCATGCAAGCACCAACAACACAAGTATCTACAAAATACCTACAGTTATCTACATTTAGTATAAAACTTTATAGGGCATATCCACATTATCCACATTTTTCTACAACTTCCTACATATATCTACAAATTCAAGACAACATTATCTAGTATTATTTACCATTTTTAATTATAAAACACAACATATTGAAGCTGCAGTTTGTCCAGAACATGTTCCAGCACATGCTGACTTGCTTACAGAATTTCAAGGTGCAGCTGATGAAGACAAAGCAGGTATAATATCATACTGTCATTCAGAGATGTATTATTGTAGTTTATACATTTTTACATTCATGTTAAGTAACTTATGTATTATGTTACAGAGATTGAAGATATCAATGCACAGTCCTCGATTCACGGAGTGACTGTAGCAGCTCAGATATAAGGTGCCACTAAGCAACAGGAAAATGAAGGTGCAGATGCACAACATGTGGATGTAGGTGATCCTGAAGGATCAAGCATTGAGAAGAAGGGGGTCACATTGGATGAATTTGAGTTGCCCGACAACTTAACAAAATTGATTAATTATGGCGAGCCCACACCAGATGAAGCAACACCTATGCATCCGGGGAGAACCAGGCAGCCTGGGAAGCATGCACGATCACCTTTCATACCTCTATACAGTTTGGGAGAAAGCAGCTCTCTTGGACATAATTTTTTCTTCCTGAAGCACCCCTTCACTACTGTTATAGGTGAAGACGTAGATCCTAATGTTTTAGATAAATTCAACAAGTGTTTATACCACTGTAATGCCAAAGGATCTAAGAGGTATGAATTGCCTAATTTGACACTTTCATTTCAGCATTTATTTTTTACATCTGTAAGTCATTCTATGTTTTTTTTGGACATTTAATTGTTGTTACAGGAGGAAGGCTCCATTTTCCATAAAGGATAACCAAATCAAGCCTTGGTTAGACCTTGGAGTCGAAAAGGTTGATAAGAAGGACTGATTTTATTCCCTTGCTCACCCCGAACAAGTCCTCAATGACTCGGTAAGTATCAAAGAATCTATTCATAAGATATAATGTCTTCTGTATTTGTATCCTAAATGTGGTTATGTTGTAGATATGAAATATATTTTGGCCATGACGTGTATTCTGAATTGTAGATATAATGTAGACAGACTTATAAATGTTGTCTTTCTTATATGTAGTGTGACTGTATTTTAGTTTATACCTTATGTATCCAATTTGCTGATGATTTGTATCTATAAATTCTATATTTAGTAATTTGGACAAAATAGATATAGGTGTATTTCATTTTTGTAGTTAAATTGTAGTGAATTTGTAGAATAGGCTGAACATTACAAGATTAATTTGTAGTATAAATGTATATATGATAGAGACCTGATTGTAATTGGTGTGTTCCATGTGTTGCAGTGTACTGCAACTAAAGTGTAGCTAATTGTTAGATTATTTGAAATCTGACTTTGTAGTTTAAATTGTAGACTTGTATTTAGATATCACTGTAGAATTATTTGTAGCTGCTTTGTTGGTAATTATAATTTCAATGTAGCTTATAGTAGATTTTATTTTGTTGTGCAACATATTGATGTTATAATGTATTACCTGAGAAAAAGAGGCAAATATGGCATCAACAACAAAATTAGGTTTATAACAACCGATTGTTTGTTCAACACGAAGATTGAACAAATCTATGAGAAGTTCATAAATTCTCCGCCAGAAAAGAAATATTCAGTTGTTAAACACCATGATGATGTTGCAAAATATATTTTGCGGTATAGACTTCTTGCTAATGTTGCCTGGGATGAAGTTGACTATGTCATCATGCCCGTGAATATTGTAGAGAATTTCCATTGGTTGCTGGTCATTTTCGACACTGCGGATAGGCAGCTTTATGCATATGATTCCATGGTGTCTTCACACCATCATAATGCTGTTGAATCCTGTGTTGATAAGTTTTCAGTAATCATCCCTCTGTATTTGTCTTGCACTGGTTTCTATGGGAAGCGTAAAGACATTAACTTTAAGAATACAACTGCATACATTGAGAAACCAGTTACAGACCCTATTAGCATTCAGTGGATGGTTGCGGAGATTACACAACAAAAAGAAGGATCACTGTAGAAAAACTATTCTCTCTTTCTAAACGTTTAAATATTTTTTTAATAATCATTTGTTAAATAGTTTAATTTTTTTGTCTTATGCAGCGATTATGGTGTATTTGTGGCTTCCTTTGCGGAATATGTTAGTCTTGGAGATTTGTCAATACCCGCAGAAGACCTTTCTGATATTGACCAACACCGTAGGCTCTATGGAGCTCTCCTATGGGACTATGCTACAAAGAAGCACGAAGATGGGTCAATCAGTGAAAGCGAGGTTACAGGCAGGCTAGCAAGGAGGAAGGGTGCTCCTGCATTGAATGTGAAGACTAGAGTCCAGAGAAAGAAGAAATAGTGTCATGTGTTTCTAGTTTAGTTGATGCTAGTTGGTAGTTGAAGGAGAATACACAATTTTCTGAACAAATATTTTATGTTTTTATTTCAGCAGATATTTTTGTTTTGTTATTTTCTATTCAGTTTTAATAGTTCACTTGAATATAAATTGGTTGTTTTGTCATCATTTGTTCAATCTTTACGGCATTGTATATTCATTATATTAAACGTAGTTATTATGATGTTATAAGACAACTTGACTACAAATCAACTACACAAGATCTACATTGTGGAAACACTCAATGTCGTTATTGTATATATTTTTGTAGTTGTATATGTTCATAATTTTTATGAAATACCCTAGAGATTGTAGGTATTTTATGTATATAACTGTCAGTTGAAGTTAAATTATACAACAAACAGAAGAAATAAATACTCCAATCATAGAAATAGATTATCTACAACTTATCTACAAATTATCTACAATTTAACTACATTTATGTCTACATTTTATCTATAATCTGGAAACACTGTATATTACAGTTAATTTTTTTTAGCAGTTGTATTGTAGATAATAAATATTAAAATTAACTACACTATATGAAAAATAAATTTAGATGCTTGACACAATACATAAAAACATGTTAACAACACAGAATCAAATTGAAACTAACTACATATGATCTTTCAAAAGTTAAACGATTATACACAAAAATCTGCTAACTTGAACACACTAACAGTTATTTTGATAAACTATTCTAACTACATGATCTTTATTTCTTTTTGGGCGCATTCTTGCAAGATCTTTTGTTATGCCCTTCACCTCTACAGTTTCCACATGACACATTGTACTTCTTTGACTTTATTTCATCATATGTTTTGTATCTTTTCTTTTGAGGTCTTCCTGGCTGCCTTTTATCTCCCGTCGGTGGATTTACTACTTCATCCGAAATATGTTGTGGCACAATCCATTTGATTTCATCAGGAAGAGGATTTATTGGTATTTCATACGTACGCAGCAGGCTCTCCTTTGTGTAATACGGATAGTAATAATTTTCATAAGTTTCATTCCTGTGCCCTAATGCTGCCAAAACATGCGCACATGTAAGTTCTTCAAGTTGGAATTGTCCACATCTACATTTCTTGATTTCGAGACACACAATGTACCGCTTCACACCATCTAACACAATATGTATATGATCTGTTGAAGCCCTCACCTACAATTACAGAACAAACAGAAAAACTATTATTTCAATCATACAAATAGATTATCTACAAAGATTCTACAACTTATCTACAACCTACAAATTATCTATAATTTATCTACAATTTATGTACAATCTGGAAACACTACATATTAAATTATTTATTTTTCTGCACCAAATAAACAGATCTTACCCTAAGCTTCTGAGATAATGTTCTGTTGTTCTCCAATTCTTTGTTGAGTTTGGACCCAAGGAATGTGAAAGTACCCTTTGCCTTCAATAAGTCTCGTTGGTCCAACGTTCTAGTAGTGTTCTCATATACTCTAAAAGGTCAAATATTGGCAGCTCTCTTGCATCTTTTGTTACAGCATTTAACGACTCTGCAATATTTGATGTCATTGCCCAAGTTCTATTCACCGTTGCATGTACTCTTGACCATCTATGATAGCCAATATCATATAGGTATGATTTAACACGCGAGTCTATCTCTTCAATCTTCGACATCCTTTCATTAAATTTATCCAGAGTGTATGACCATGCTGTAGAAAAGTACAATTCATGTAATTGTAGATGACCCTTCTTGAACTTTGCCCTTATATTTGTCCAAATATGCCACATGCAAGAGTAGTGTGGAACTCCTGGATAGACAATTGATAGTGCCTTCAGGATACTCTCATTCCTATATGAAACAACACACATTGAAGGTCTTTCACTATATGATAACTTTAATTGCTCGAAGAACCATTTCCACGATTCGTCGTTTTCATAATCAACCACAGCATATGCCAAGGGAAATATTGTACCATGCTACCAACTACAGTTGCAATATGTTTGCGCTGTATGAATGTATCCTCCATTAAGGAGCATGTGTGTTGTCGGTTGAAACTCCTTATCTTGAACATTACGGAATCATTAATTGGCGTTGCCTTGAAGTGCCATTGACAGTTTTCACCAACTCATATAAACCAGTAGCTACAAAAAAATACAATATTTAATACAGATTATAAATGTAGATGCAACAAAAGGAATGTTTTAACATAAAGTAACATAATCTACAATTTAACTACAATTGATCTACAATGGGTAAAACACATATCTCGAGTAAAACACTGCTTTTAATGATGTTTTCACAACAAATATCTCCATACCTTCTATGGCTAGATCTTTTAACTCTGAACTGGAACTTGTGCATCACAGAATAGTGCTTCATTGCAGCAACTACAGTTTGCTTGTCTTGATACACTTGTCCTTCTTCAATAGCACTTTGCGTACCCCCTGTTATTATTTCACTTTGATATTCCTCTATAACTGGAGATGATGGCATATCAAGTAACTTTAGGGATCCAGACGAACCTGCATGAAAATAAAGATAAACAGTGTCATTTATCATTTTGTAGAATCTTTGTAGATAATTTGTAGATATAGTGAAAATTATGTAGTCATCTTTTTCTCCCACATAGATTGTAGTTAAATTGTAGTGTAACTGTATCATTTTGTAGATACTTGTGAAAATAATACTGCTTCATACATAATTAAACTAATTTGTAATTTATCTGAATAGCTTTTGTTCAAATTTTGTAGATGAAGACAAAATGTTGAAGCCAAGGTTTTTTAAACATAGATTGTAGTTTATTTTGTAGTATAAATGTAGTAAGTTTGTAGATAATCTCGCAGGCAATATTGCTTTATACTTCCTTTACTGATTTGTAGTTTAATTGTCTTCAAATGTAGTAATTTTGTAGATAATACAGTAAAAACAGAATTCTATGCAATTTTAAATATAACAAACCTGCACTGGTGTTATCGTTGGTGATAGCCAACTCCACAGTGAAATATCGTACACTTATACATAACGGATATGATCCTAAGTTTTTATTCTCCTTTTTAGTCTCCATATACACACGAACCCCCATATCATTCCGTATCTCCATTGGAGGACAATTGTCGTTCACAATGTATTTGATTTCTACAATTTTTTCCGAAGTATCAATCAGTAATTGCTCTGCAATTGTAGAAATCAACATACTGTAGCTTGCATTCTCATATATCACAATGCCATCAACTTGAAAATCTCTAAATCTGCCATAGTTATCCCAATTTCCATTCAATTGTAGCATGATTGCGATTTTCGACATGATTTCTGGATTGAGAAAAAAAAAGATGAAGAACGGAATATCTACTGGTTGGTTTCTACAGTTGAGTTGATTTTGTTGAATATATTGTCGCCTATTTGATTTCTGGAATTTGAATTCTACAATTTGATTTCGCCTATTTGATTTCTGCAATTTGATTTCGCATATTTGATTTCTGGAATTTGAATTCTACAATTTGAATTCTATATCTTCGTCTTTTTTTTTTGAATTGTAGTTTAAGAGAAAAGTACGCAGATCCGTTTCAAATATCAACTTAATGCCACGCTATTATAGGAAGATTCTTTCCAGATTTTAGGCGCGCTATTATAGGAAGGTTCTGCCCTATTAAACACTAATTACTGTATGGTATATAAATTGTAGGAAAAATATGGACTGGGCTGGTAATTTAAGAACCTTGCACATTTTTAGTAATAAGATTTCTTATATGGTATAGGAGGGAAAAAATCCCTTTACTTTATTTCAACGTTTAACAAAGCAATTATGTGTGATTCGAAATGGGCCAGTACATAATCTTGCTTGAGATTTCGCATATGTTGAGTTGAGGGATTACTTGTCTTCCAGGCCCAAGCATAAGCACTAATTCGGACTTTGATATTTATTCGGAGTTGGCCCACATGTTAATTAGTAAGAGTGGTTAAGTAAAAATTACACGGGGCACCATATTTGGTCGCCCCCATTTAACCTATACTTTCTTTTTAAAAAAAATTTAACTTGTACACACAGTTTAAACAACTTTAGTTCTCTTTCTCCTCCTACTTCTTCTCCTTCGTTTTCTGAATGCTGAAGCTTGAGATATTGTTATGCGTTCTAGCCTGATGACCCATATATATCTGCTTGTCCCATTATGTTCAGTTTGATCTTATCCACAAGAATTTAACCTCTTAGATATTTTAGCTTTACATGCACATTATTTTTGGTTCTAATTTATCTGTAGTAACTTGTTTTCATGTCGAAAATATTTTCATTCTTTAATATTTGAAATGAACATCATCAATTGCTGCTAATCATGATCTATTAAATTCATTGTTGTTTAGAACTTCAGCTCTAAGAATGCTGAAGTTCAGGAAATATAAACAAAAACTTCAGCTCCTAGAATGTTGAAGTTCAGTAAATATAAAACAAACTTCAACTCCTAGAATGCTGAAGTTCAGCAAATACAAAACAAACTTCAGCTCCTAGAATACTGAAGTTCAGCAAATACCAAACAAACTTCAACTCCTAGAATGCTGAAGTTCAATAAATACTAAACAAACTTTTAGCTCCTAGAATGCTAAAGTTCAGCAATTACAAAATAAAAACTTTAGCCAAAACATGATGTAGTTTTATTGAATTGAAGTTTTTCATTGCACTATGAACTGAAGTTTGCATGATTGTCTTTGCTACTTCAGGTCCGTATGTTGAAGTTACCCAATAAGTGAGTACGCTTGCAATTTTTTTGTAAAGCAGATATAAGTTAAAATGTGACCCAAAAAGCGAGTATAGATGCAAATACCCCAGTAGTTAGTCCACTAGATTAGGCCCATTGTATATAGATAAATGTACAGGGTATTTTGTATAATTTTGGACATATATTTTCATTTTTCTTAATGAGAGTTCGACATTTCTCTCCTCTCTCTCTATTACCTTCCCTTAAATTTTTAGCAGTTTCTCTATGCGATTTCATGATTTCTTCATGTTTTTAGCATACGACAGGGAAATAGTCAAATACACAATATGACGTCTGAATTGGAGCATTCGGTAAAGTTACAAATAAGATGGGGACTCGATATATACATTCCAAGAGTTTCCGATTTCCGATATATATATTCGATCGGAAACTCTTGGACGGAAATCATCTGGTTTCTAGTAGTGTACAAAGCAGTCCTTCTCCCAGCACCCACCTCACTAAGAAAAAACACAGAGAGAAAGGACAAACAAAATTTGGAAGACAAACAGATGATTTATTCTGCAATTTGCAGGGTGTTTCTTTAGGTCAAAGATCTATTCCATTCTACGTGGAATTCGAAGGAGTAGCCTACCAGTAATTAAGGGCCTGGTCATGCTACCTATGATTATCTGTTTGTAATATGGTGGAAAATTCTACCACTAACAAAAGGCTCTAAAATTCAAGTTCAACTGGAGAAGGACAGTTTTTTAATGCAGTATTTATGAAATGGTATCATAATCTGCAAAAAAAAGGAAACGGGGAAAAAAGAGTTGTTCCTGTATTCAAGCTGATTTTACGAATAGTACTTCAACATTCTTGTTCACTAACATTTAAATAGGAATAAACTTTAGGAAATTACGCTCAAATGACTTTAAAAATGAATAGTCTTGATTTTTTTAATCTCAATTGCCCCGTGAGCAAACCTTTAAAGTCAAACGCAAAAGTATTTTCACATGGAACCAACGAGGGCAGCATTTGTTAAATTTGAAGTTCTGCCATGGTGTAAGCAAGGTAAAAAAATCAATATTGAAATCGAAATATTCAATTTGTGCAAATCACCCAACAAAATTCCATGCCCAATCACATTACATTGGTACAAATTAGAATAAATGGAGTAAATACTAAAAGCCGCCTAAAGTAAAAGTTGGGACAATTAGGATTATTTGCCATGATTTAGTGTAAAAATAGTACGGGCTAGTCAGTTTTCAGACTGATCATTCAAAAATAACCAATATTTTTATAGACACTAGTTTGCTGCAAACGGAGACCGGTCCAACATAATATATTGGAGTTCGGCGCATCTGTGTATGAACTTCCAGCATATTATATTGGAACTCCAACACATGGAAAATTCCAGCATAATATACTAGAGATTCGAGC
Organism: Nicotiana paniculata; assembly: GCA_005239505.1. NCBI lineage: Eukaryota > Viridiplantae > Streptophyta > Magnoliopsida > Solanales > Solanaceae > Nicotiana > Nicotiana paniculata. The sequence goes on along the minus strand of ML325197.1, from coordinate 36,238 downwards.
ACATGTGTATGCATTTCCAGCATATTATGCTGGAACTTCATTGTATTATGCTGGAGTTCTAGTATACTTTACTTATGCTGGAACTCCAGTATAATATGTTGGAGTTCCAGTATACTTATGCTGGAACTCCAGTATAATATACTGGAGTATTTTCCGGATTTTGAATAGTATTTTCGATCAGATTTATCTTTATATGAAAAGTGGCTAAATTTCAATTACTTTTGAAAGTGTGACTATTTTTGAATTTCTCCCGGTTTAGCGAGAAGGTTGGCCTGAAAGGAAGAAATATTGGACTGGCCCAAATTAGGCTCATATGTCGTCAAAGCCAAAAATGGTCCAAATGAGATGTGCGAATTCACATGGTCACTCATTTACTACTAAACTCACATGTTGGAAGTGTGCGTAGCACAAACAACCACAGCTAGTTACGTATCAATAAAATTGGGCGTATCATCAGAATTTGTAACGAAAATGAGATGCAATGTGCAGAAAAAGAAATTGCGAATCTACGACGACATTCGAAGAACTTTAATGATAAGTTACATGTGAGAGTTTTTAAACTGATATTTTCACATATTACTTTAACATTTTCGTCTACTAATACTTCACCAGGAGTAATAAGCAAATTAAACAATATACTTCATCATTTCCAATATATTTGACACGATTACCATATCAAACAATTTTCTCTTTAACCATTTTATTAAATGTGACAGATTGTGATTTAAGTGGTTTTATTTTGTTTCTAATCTTGCAAGTGTTTTATTAAATTATTTATGTCCAAATTGACATAAATAATTTAGGATAGCTGACCCCAATAATGGAAATTAACAAAGGGCCAGGGAGAGGCATCGAATTTTGCAATATTACAATAAGCAGTTATTGCTTTTTAATATTGGAGAATAATGAGTAACCAATCATAAAGAATTGAGTCAACCGAAAATTAACACAGCACCCGTTACCTAGCGTTTATCCTCCATTGAAACGGCCAAAAGGAACGCCCGTTGTGATTTTACTGTTATAAATTCCTATAAAATACTATAAATACTATAGAAAGAGATCAGCACAAATACAGTCAACAATTCTGGGATAATTCTTCATACTTACATCTCTGCGTTTAACAACATGACCAAAAATAATAGTTTCTTGTTACTGATCATCTGCCTGAACATCCTCGGATTCTGTGTTCATTTAACTAAATCGAATCCACATCCCCAATTCCCATGTCAGCCACCTCATCACAAATATCCCTTCTGCAACAAAAATCTGCCAATCTCCACTAGAGTGCAGTCCCTTATCTCTTTACTCACCATTGATGAGAAGATCTTACACCTCTCTGATAATACTACTACAATACCAAGACTTGGTTTGCCAGCATACGAATGGTGGTCAGAATCTCTTCATGGTATTGCCACTAATGGACCTGGGGTCAACTTCAATGGCCCAATCAAAGGTGCCACTAGTTTCCCTCAAGTTATTCTTACTGCAGCTGCTTTCAATAGAACATTGTGGCATTCTATTGCAACGGCTATTGCTGTTGAGGCAAGAGCTATGTACAATTTGGGTCAAGCTGGGCTTACATTTTGGGCACCTAATATTAACATATTTAGAGACCCCAGATGGGGAAGAGGTCAAGAAACGCCAGGGGAAGATCCTATGGTGGTTTCTGCTTATGCCATTGAGTATGTTACTGGCTTTCAGGGCTTGAATCCGAAGGCTCAAAAAGGAAATACAAATGGGTTTGGGAAAAAGAGGAGGTTTCTTAAAGAAGATGATAATGATGGTGAGAGGCTGATGTTATCGGCTTGTTGTAAGCATTTCACTGCTTATGACTTAGAGAAATGGGGTAATGCTACCAGATATGACTTCAATGCTGTGGTAAATTTCTTCTTCTTTTGTACTTGATTGCTGAATTTTGAGTTGTTGCTACTATAGTTTTTGCTTCTGCCTACTGATATTTTGTTCTATGGAATCCAAATTATTGCGTTATGTGGAGTATCACTAAGTCATTAGGCCATAGTCTGATCTCAATTTGCTTTTATTTAGCTCGAAAGACAGCAAGATCATACCAGTTATTTTGAGTTATTTTCTCGAATGTCGTCCAACTTAGTACTGTTTTAGCGAGTGAAGGCACTATACTATATGTCTGAAATCTATTCACATACATCCTCTCTCTGTTGGAGAATTGAGATTGGTATACATGTCTATGCATATCACTTAACCACCTAAAATGGAGATGTAGCTGGCCTCAAAATATCCGCTCTTTGTCAGAGCCAGATTAAGTTGATCAAGTAGTGGTGAAATATCATAGTAATTTCTAATGTCAGTTTCTTTATCGTTTTGCATATTAGGTGACGAAGCAGGATATGGAGGATACGTTTCAGGCACCTTTTCGTAGTTGTATCCAGCAAGGTAAGGCAAGTTGCTTGATGTGTTCGTACAATAGTGTGAATGGAGTACCAGCATGTGCAGATAAGGAGCTCTTAGACAAAGTACGAACTGACTGGGGGTTCGACGGGTAATATTTCATTCCTTTTTTTTTCTACACGAAGGTGTTTTTACACGAGATTTACTTCAAACATATATCTAATCATTGAATGATTTAATTTCAGATACATCACCTCTGATTGTGATGCTGTGGCTACTATATATGAAAACCAAAAATACACCAAAACGCCTGAAGATGCAGTTGCTGTCGCTCTTAAAGCAGGTTTTTTGGGCGTCACCTCAAATTTGTCATTCTATAGAGCTCTATGCTTTTTTTGCCAATTCTAATTCAACCTTTTTGGCAGGAACAAATATTAATTGTGGAACATATATGTTGCGACATATGAAATCTGCATTTCAGCAGGGGAGTGTGCTTGAAGAAGACCTAGATAGAGCCCTACAATACTTGTTTTCTGTTCAATTCCGGCTTGGTCTTTTTGATGGAAATCCTGCAGATGGAGAGTTTGCAAACTTTGGGGCTCAAGATGTCTGCACTTCTAATCACTTGAATTTGGCCCTTGATGCAGTAAGGCAGGGCATTGTGCTTCTTAAAAATGATCAGAAGTTCTTGCCTATGGACAAGACAAGTGTTTCGACATTAGCTATAGTCGGTCCTATGGCAAATGTGAGCAGTCCGGGTGGTACTTACTCAGGTTAGAAGATCCAAAATACTAGAGTATAGGACGCTTTGCTCTTTCCTCCATCACTAATATAATCCAATATCACGTCCAAAACATAGAAATATATTTTTGTTTCTTTATGCGAATTCCAAGAGAAATCAAAATGGGGAAAAAGCATAGTCCTCATTCTGCAATGCGTGTGTTTGTCATTGCCCACATGGTAAATGCTCGAATTGGATGCATATAGTTTTGAGGTTGATGCTAGATATAAATCTTGAAAAGCATTTTTGGTTTCATTAGGAAAATATTTTAACATAGAGTGAAATATTAATGTGCATTCTGGCTAGGAAATATTCTACATGACCAAGTGAGTTTTCTTGTTCTCATTGTTACTCGGGCCAATTCCCTTTTGTCTTAATATTTTGTTTGTATCACAGATCCGTAATCATGAACTACTGATAAAAGCTAACAAGAAAAAAATGTGATTCTTGATTGTCTCCAGAGAAAGCACTTCGAACTGGTGGTTTATTTAATGTAATGTACTGTCCTATGTTATCTTACAGGCGTGCCATGCGAATTAAAGAGCGTCCGCGAGGGGTTTCACCGGCATATAAATAGAACACTTTATGCAGCTGGTTGCCTTGACGTAGGATGCAATTCCACTGCTGGTTTCCAGGATGCTATTTCTATTGTTAAGGAAGCTGATTATGTAATTGTTGTGGCTGGGTTGGATCTATCCGAGGAAACTGAGGATCATGACCGGTATAGTCTTCTCTTACCAGGTCAACAGACAAACTTAGTCACCACTCTTGCAGCTGCAAGTAAGAAGCCAATTATTTTGGTTCTTACTGGTGGTGGACCTGTTGATGTATCCTTTGCTGAGAAAGACCCTAGAATTGCTAGTATCTTATGGGTTGCTTACCCTGGAGAGACTGGTGGCAAAGCACTTTCCGAGATAATTTTTGGATATCAAAATCCAGGTTAGTATAAACGTCATACTGGAATCAGATAGCAATTAACGTCAAATGTTTTTGAATTTTCTAGTCCCTAATGAAGCATAACCTTGTTTAGCAAAGTTAGCAGAGGGGACAGCCCATGGGACCAGAGTGTAAAAGGGGAAACTCATTCCTTCAAATTTGTTGCTGTTTTTCTCTGTTGCGAAATGAAAACAGGCTGTGGATTGAGCTTTCTGTAAATAAATGCAGGTGGAAAATTGCCCATGACCTGGTACCCAGAGTCATTCACCAAAGTGCCAATGACTGATATGAATATGCGAGCTGATCTATCGAATGGTTATCCTGGAAGAACCTATCGGTTTTACACTGGAGACGTGCTATATGGATTTGGGCATGGATTGAGCTATACAAGCTTCTCTTCACAACTCTTATCTGCACCGAGCAGATTGAGTTTATCACTTGCTAAATCTAATCGAAAGAGGAGTATACTTGCCAAAGGACGCAGTAGGCTTGGTTACATACATGTTGACGAAGTGGAAAGTTGTCATTCGTCAAAATTCTTTGTTCATATCTCTGTCACAAATGTTGGGGACATGGATGGAAGCCATGTTCTGATGTTATTCTCAAGAGTAGTGCAGAATTTTCAAGGTGCTCCACAGAAACAACTGGTTGGATTTGATCGTGTACATGTCCCAGCACGTAAATCTGTTGAAACAAGTCTCTTGGTAGATCCTTGCGAGCTTCTTAGCTTTGCAAATGACCAAGGCAACAGAATACTGGCGCTTGGTGAACACACTCTTATTTTAGATGACATAGAGCATGTTGTATCTATTGAAATTTGACAAGAGCCATCATCGTCATGAGGCAGTCAAATGGCATCTGCATCATGTCAGAGCATAGGCCACTGCCGATCCTCGAGTCTTTGTTGTTGTTGTTTGAACATAGGAGATTGCCAACACCTATAGTTTGATTTCAAGCTCAGGGGATGTTTTTAAGGATCAATTAGACTAACTCCTATCTGGTTTATTTGTAAGTAGAAATTTTTTATCATTTTCATTTCTTCCACGGTGAATAAATAGAAAGAATAGGTCTATTTGGATGGATTAGGGATGTGATAAGCAGTGAACATTTGGAGTCTCATTTGAACAACAATTACAGATTCATTACAAGATTGTGAAGGAATTGTAATTGCTCCTTTTATTCTGATGCTTCCACTCTTAATGTACCTCAGTCTTTACAGTTTGAGTAGGACAATCTTTGAGCAAAAAAGTTTGATTTAAGGTTATTTTTTTATTTATGATTACTATGTGAATGGTCTTCAACAAGATTGGATTGTATCAACAAAGTTTGGAAAGAAAAAATGAGATGTAAAGAGCAGTGTAGGCTATTAAAATCTCAATTAAATATATTTTGGTTCAAGTAAATATTATGGGCTAATATAACTGAATTAATTATTCAATAAGTATGGATTTAATAAATAGGTCCAATTGCATTGGGCTAACCCATTCAATTGGGCTACATAATGAGCCAATTTCATTAGGCCCAAGATGTCATTTTCCTAGAGGCCTAGTTTGGTGCCACGTGTCAAATGACGTGGCACGCCAAGTGAAACGGAAGAGCCAATAGGATCCTGCCACGGGTCATAATGCCAAGGCATGTCACTCGCATTAAAAGGCCAATAAAACCGCGTCATGTGTGCAATTGACATGTTCTGACCAATCAAATGTGGTCTTGTGACACTTCAATTTGATTGGTCCGAAAAAATTTATTCTTATCATAACTCTTCCCCTCCACAACTATAAATAGGGGTCTTCACAACCCAGAAAAGACACCAGAAGTTATAACAAGAAGCAAGAGAGAGCTTGTGGATCAAACGCCACAAATTCCTCTACAAGTTTCAAGTTCAAGAAATCAAGTTAAAGCTCAAGAACGAAGAACAAATCAAGATTCAAGGAGTAGGAGCTCAAATCAAAGTTCGTGCTAGTTGAATTCGAGATCATCATTCGTGGTAACAACTACATATTCAAGATCAAACTCAAAGGCCCTTGAATTTATTTACTATAGGAAAGAAGAATCAAAGGATTCATAGAGATTGTACACTCATATTATTTAAAATCAAATATTACGATTATCACAATATTTTTTATCTTGATTTTATTTTCTCGACGCAATCTATTGACCACAGGCAGAAAAAGAAATTGTGAATGAGATAGGGAGTACTTTAATGATAAGTGCATGTGGAAGTTATAGAGGTCGTCATACCTGCAACATACAGCTATGTCTTCACATGAAACAAGAGCACGAATGTTCCTTTTTTTTTTCTTCTTGTTTATAAATTATGAGAGAAAAGGCATCTGGGTTGTGGTAGTCACTGAGTTACAGCTTCCTTTTTGCATCTGTTTCTTAATTTTTCTGGTCCTTGTGCTTCAAGACGGTGGGCCAAAAGGCTTATTATTTGCATGTGAAAGAGCACAAACGTAAAAAGCACCTTTTTTGCTTGCTTCACATGTAATGTTAACTGCAATTTGTCCTCTTATTATTTGAACTTAGAATAATTACTAAATTGCAGCATGGCTGGTGAAGAATCATACTAATGTGTCTCCAGCTTCTTTTGATAAATGGACCATAAAAATTGACTCATGAGGTGAGAATCGTTCAAAGACAAAAAAACTCGTATCGCACCGACGTGGGACTCAACACCTTCTTGGTACTTCGAGTAAGCTTTGATCGTTTCTTTGTTTAGATCATCACTTAATCCATCTCTGCGTCATTACAAAGGAGACCCCTAATCGTTTCTTACTTCGGATCGTGCTCCTCAATATTCATCACCCTTTCTGTCTAATAGCCAAGATACGCCAATATTGACACGGATATGAGTTTAGCAACTGTTTTACCAAAAAGTTTTCAAGTTGTTTTGCTAAATTAAATAAAATGATGAGAAAAAAGGTAAATTCTAACAAAAAATAATTAACTCTAGATCAAAGGATGACAAGCTAGAAAAACTAGATAAGGTTAAGCTTGAGAATCAATTAAGACCTCGATAGAGACTTAAGATATGCGATGAGATAACACTCTTGACAGCATTACTTCATAATTTAAAGTAAAGGAGGAAGAAAAGATTCACCAATCGTGACCACGAGACATGTCTTCATTTATTCAATAATGATGATTACAAGAAAAATAGCAAGGCTCTGAGCCCTCTCTTCTTTACCAGGTAGACTCTCAAGATCCTCTCTCTTGTAAGTGAAGAAGTGTGTGATATTGAAACCGTCCCCTCCTATTCATTCTCTCACCTAGTATTTATACAAGGCATTCTCGTTTACCCAACTGTCCTTAGCTAGGGTACCAAGTCTTTTGACCATACTTTAGATTGACCCTCTGAAATACCGTAACGTCTACTTCGCCGTGTAGGCCTTCTGAGCGTACGACCTTGACCATGGCCGAGGTACTCGTCGCTCTAATGCCTCATAATTACAACTTCGACTTACTTGACCCTTTGTTGTTCTTTTTTATGCGAATTCCCTTTTGATCAGATTTTAGCCCATACAGTAACGTCATGTGTATATTCATGACCTTTTTAGTTAACAACAAAGAAAATATTGCAGCAATTAGTGTCACCTTTTTTTATCACCTTTTTACTCCAATTGTCACGAAGAATTGAAGATAATGCATTCGAGTTGTGTCACCGATTTGAATCCTAATTACATTGTGACACCACATCTTCCTTAGTAGACTTGTTCAACGAATCGTTAGATTCTAATGTGTCAATCTAAGTCAATGATCAATTTCACAAATATTACATATCTAACAAATATAATAAATCTAAAAGTGCAACTAATTCAAACTTGATCCTGCTCCTTTCAAAGTTTCATATCCAGTATTCTTTAAAAATCATTGGAGCCTTCGCCAATATAATTTCCCAAATTTAAGGACTAAGATCACGGGGAATTCACAAAAAGAACACACTATTGTCAGTCACAGTTTCACTACTTTTTGCTATCTTTACAACTTCTTTTCATTACCAAAAGTTTACACCAAATGATATAAATTTATCAGGGTTAAGTGTTAAATTTAAATAAAAATATACTTAATTAACCATAATTAAGAGATAAAACGATACATATTTTTAATTTCATGTAAACATTGGGAGTAAGTATTTTCCCCAACCCACCCTCCAATCCTCCAATGCTGGCTCCATATTAAGTTGGAAGAAATATTCTACCTTTGTCCTTACCTATCATATATTAATCACATATTCTCTTCCTTTAATACTAAAGTAAAGAAATATATAACAGTCTACCCATTTTTCTTAATAGTGGAATAATATGTTCATTTATTTATGTTCATATATATCTAATAGATGGTTAAAACTTTATTCCTACAAGATATGGGATTAAGTTTTAGTATTCCTACAAGATATTGTACAATCTTCAATTTGTATTTAAAGTTTCTGATAAGATAATTCAGTCCCCAAAATGCTATTACACTATAGACTAATGTCACATTCTCTAGATTACTGCTTTCCAGCTGTCGTCAATACTCATTTATTTCTAATTAAATATGCCATTTTCACTAGCAAAAAGGGACTAAGGAGAATGTGACATGTAACAGGATGAGAGAACTCTTTCAGGCTACGTCATGTTTGGTCAAGCTTTTTTTTAGGTTAAAAATTAAAATGTTTAGAAGAAAAAAATTTACTTTTGAGGAAAAGTAGAAATATTTTTTGAAAAGCAGAAAAAAATAGTTTCTTTCTAAAAGCACTTGTTTGAGAAACACTTTTGAAAAAAAATACACTTAAGAATAATTTTCAAAAGCTTGACCAAACACTAATTACTGTTCAAAAGTGTTTTTCAAATTAATTAGCTAGTTTTGACTTAGAATTCAAGTTTGTATCCCCAAATAAAAAGAAGAGAACAAACAAAAAATATACCATCAGCATGTATAAATATATACATATATAGACTAACAATTTATAGTTTTTCTTTTATTATATTCATTTGAACCAATTTCTTAGCTTCATTTACTATGTTGATCTTCATTACCTTTTGTTTTTAAATTTCAAGCGGTTCTAGAATTCATAGTTGAGACTTGAGACTCTAATTCAGTGATGGAAAAATTGAGGAAGTGGATTCCATTATTTAAATTTTGAAAGGTTAGGTGAAGCTTTTTTTTTCAAATCCTAAACCAATTAAACATTTTAGAATTAAAAGGAATGAGTTAATTCTGAACTTTAATCTGACTAGGGTTCTCTTTCTGTTTTAAAAAATATATTTTTGGAGAATATATTTAGACTAGATTTTTTCCTCCAATATAGACTAGATTCAAAGACTAGATATAAGATCGTTGGGCGGACCCTTACGTGGGGCAAGGCCTAAGTCGTAAGTCGCAGCCCCACCAGCACCGCACGCCCATCCCCATCCGTCGTTATCTTATTTGGAATTTCCATTTTTTTATTTCACCCGTCAAACCTGAAATATCGTTTGAATGTGGTTTACCTTTAATATTTGAAAAATACTTTTGAAAACATTTTGAACATTAATTTTAAAGGAAAAGAGATCGTGCATATTCTATTAACTTTGCAACTAAAAACTATTTATATTTATTTTTGTAAAAATCAACTTTCAGATCGTTTTTGGTTTTTGGTTTAGAAAAGAAATATTTATAATAGTCTAGCCTACTAGTAATATTGTTTTCAGATCCAAGGTTTGTTTACTTATATACCCAGTATTTTATCCCTATTTTGTTCATATGAGATTCGTCCCGGGTGTCACACGACGGAGGGTGACTTGGTGAGGACGGATCAAGCAGGACCGAAAGGCTTCTAGCAAGGGTGGCAAGCTTCCAAAGAAAGGGTGCACGTATCACTTTAGACGATTCCTGCAGCGAAATAGGAGAGAAAAATGAAAAGTATTATAAGGCACAACACAAATTGATATGATATGCGCACTTTTAGGCTTGATAATAACGTAACACAAGAAACAAATCCGTAAGATTTATTGGGCCGAAACGGATAATATGTGCCGTGAGTTTGGATCGTCACAATATTTCATTGTAATTTGTTTGAACCAAAATAAGCTTTTTAAATATTTTTTTAGGGGTTTTGTTTTGTGTAAAAGATTTTAAACGACTTTCCTAAAGCAATAGACTACAGGTGCGTTAGTTTAGAAAATAGACAAAAATATTTTGTTGAATTTTTTTTAATTATTATTATCAGTTTTTACAAAAAATATTTTGATTTGGGCAGGGGTGTTCATGATTCGGTTTGGATCGGTTTTTTCTTAAAAAGAAATCAAACCAAGTAAGTCAGTTTTTCAAATATGGAACCAAACAAAATTAATTAAATTGGCTTTTTATCGATTCGGTTCATGTCGGTTTATCGATTATTAATCGGTGTCCTTTAAAATTTTAGACATACACTACCAAAGAACTCAAATAAAAAGATTACTTTTAACATGAAATAGATTCATGTACTTAGCAAAAGAATTTACCAATCAAACTAGAATGTTGTATACTGGTGAAACCGAGGCCGTTGGACACCTCGGTTCTCGATTGAGTAAACGGAGCAGAGAAATGATCGTAAGGAACCGGAATCGGGGTAAGGAGCCCCTCGAGTCGGGGTCCGGGCAAAACATCCGCCCCCGGAAGAATCGGGGCCACGTCCCTCAGATTTGATTCGAATCCCAAAACTTCGGAGAGCATTACCAGATAATCGAGCACGACTAGCAAAGGGTCGTGATATCCACGCCCAGCCAGATGTCACGGCGCGAATCTCAATACGTATCGGCAGAAAATCTATGATTAGCAAAACAAAAGAGTTTTATCTTTTATGAAAATGTACTTAGGGTAAAACTCTCCTACTATATAACGGGTAGTCTAACTATTCATTAGATACATTGTAACAAGCATATTAAGGCAATATACTCTTATTTTCTCTATTATTAAAAGTTCTTACTTTTGTTCATCAATTCTTTGTTATCGTGAGCCCGGGATCGAAGGCAAGCATTTCATTAAGCTGTTACTGAGTCCGAGGTAATTCCTCTTAATTTGACAATTTATTACGTCCTTTATCTGTTTAGTCTAACATTTTTTATCATTTATATTGAATTAATCCTCATATCCTTAAAATCACATATAAATTCAATTATTATACGTTTTTAGGGTAAACCGTTTGGCACCCACCGTGGTGCTAAGGATAATAGTGGCAATTTGATACAAATTTCCATAACACACTCTATTTTATATTTGTTCTTTGAGCTTTTAATTTCAGGTCAAATAAAAAATGTCAAACTCTCAGTCTGCCCGTTTTAACGTTGATGTCGAGTCTAGCCACCATGGAGAGAACAACGTGGCGCCCCCTATTGATCCTAACGGAGTCCTAGTTACGGACCTGACCAATGCTAACTTACACGTGGCTATCGAAGCAAACTTTCCTACTGACCCCGAAAACGGGGGAGACCGATCGATAGCCTAGAGTACACACAACGATGAAGGTGATGGGATCAACTTGCGGGTGATCTTCGAAATGTTACAGGCTTAATAGGTAGCGATAGCCTAGTTGCAGAACCAAAGTCGCGTCCCCAACAGAATTGAGCCCGAACCATCCCAGGAAAAGGCTCACATAAATGGACAGGCCACAGAAAGTCCGAGTGAAGCAGAACCCGAGACCAACCCCGAGATAATAAAGATACTTGAGGAACTGACAAAACGGGTGGAACTGAGAGGAAAGAATATAGAAGCTAACGACAAAAAAATGGAGTCATATAACTCTAGGGTCGATCAAATCCCAAGAGCACCACTGATACTGAAGGGCCTGGATTCCAAGAAATTTGTCCAAAAGCCTTTCCCTCCGAGCCGATCTCAAAGAAGTTTCGTATGCCCGAAATTCTGAAGTATAATGGAACAACTGATCCAAATGAAAATGTGACCTCCTACACGTGCGTCATCAAGGGAAACAATTTGGAAGATGACGAGATCGAATTCATTCTGTTGAAAAAGTTTGGAGAGACTTTGTCAAAAGGAGATATGATATGGTATCACAACCTACCCCCTAATTCTATTCACTCGTTCGCTATGCTTGCATATGCCATTATAAAAGCGCACGTCGAGGCCATCAAGGTCGAGACCTGGAAGTCAAACCTTTTCAAAGTAAAGCAAAGAGATAACGTGACGCACAAGGTATTCGTGTCGAGGTTTCAAATGGAACGGATGGATCTGCCTCCGATCACGGACGATTGGGTCGTTAAGGCATTCACCCAAGGACTCAAACCCCAATGATCATTGTCCTCGCAGCAGTTGAAACAAAATTTGATAGAGTACCCGATGATAACTTGGGACGACGTCCCTAGAAGATGATCAGCTCGGGGCCCCTTTCAGATATGTTTATCCAGTTAGAACTAGTGAAAGATCCAAAAGAGGCGTCAATCATGAACCTAGATCAAACAGAGATCGGTATCAACCATACAATGGAGATCCAAGGCATAGTGGGTCCGCACACAACCCTGCGAGGAGTAAAAGAAGAAGTGATCGAGGTCATAATAACCGGGAGCTAATAAGAAAAAATGGTTTCGACAGACCTGTTGGGTCTAAGGAGGCATCGAGGTTATCGAAGTACAACTTCAGCGGCGATGTTGCCAACATCGTATCAGCCATCAGACACATCAAAGATACTAAGTGATCTCGACCGTTGCAATCAGATCCTGCCCAAAGGGACCCAACCTAATGTGTAAGTATCATGGCACTCCAACAAGAAGATCGAGATTGAGGAACCTCGCCATGTCATTAACATGATCATTGGTGGAGTTGACGTCCCCCAAGGGTTGATGTTAAAGTTCACCAAGGTGTCCAGCACGCTGAAGGCATCGCGCAACCACATAATGATGCACTAGTAATATCCATACTCATAAATAAATATTGAGTTAACCGTGTTAATTGATCCAGGGAGCTCACCAATATCCTTAGGTTGAGGGTCGTGGAACAGGTAGGTCTGCAAGACAAAATAGTGTCTGTCGAGTTTTAAATGGATTTAACATGGTATGCGAGACTACTAAAGGGAAGATAACCCTGCCGGTGAACACTGCCGGAACTATTCAGGAAACAAAGTTCTACGTGATCAAAGGAGATATGAGATACAATGCTCTATTAGTAAGGTCGTGGGTTCACAACATGAGGGCAGTACCCACGATACTACATCAGACGTTGAAATTCCCCACACCGGGAGGGATCAAGACTGTTTAGGGTGAACAGTCGGCCGCAAAGTAAATGTTCGCAGTCGATGAGGTGATCCCGATATCCTCACCAAAGGACCCGAGTCCGGTTACAAGTAAAGAAACAAAATAGAAACCACTAACACTGGCCCCGACCAAACTAGAGAAGCAGGAGGCAAGCGAGGATGATGATTACGGAGTTCCTAGGTTGTTCATAGCCCCTGACAATTCTGATGCCACAAAGTCAACGATTGAGGAGATGGATCAAGTCATACTGGTCGAGCTCTTGCCCGATCAGAAGGTATACCTCGGCACGGGATAACTCCCGAGCTCGGGAAAAAACTTATTGAATTCCTTATAGCTAAAATAGATTGTTTCACTTGGTCCCATCTTGATATGACAGGGATCCCGCAAGAAACAACTACTCCGAAGTCAAGCATACATTCATCAAAGACGAGGTATCCAAACAACTTAAAGTAGGTTCCATTCGGGAAGCTAAGTACCTGTATTGGTTAGCAAACTTAGTAGCCTAAAAAGGGAAATAAATTAAGAATGTGTGTAGATTACAAAGACTTGAACAAGGCATGCCCTAAGGACTCTTTTCGTTTGCCTAACATCGATCACATGATCGATGCGACGGCCGACCACAAGATACTCTATTTTCTCGAAACCTATTCCGGGTACAAACAGATTAGGATGGACCTGGGCGACCAAGAAAAGACATCTTTCATCACTAAATACGACACCTATTGTTATAACGTAATGCCAGTCGGACTAAAAAATGTCGGTGCCACCATGCCTAGTAAATCGAATGTTCGAAGAGAAATTAGGAAAATTAATAGAGGTTAATATTGACGACATTTTAGTTAAGTCCCTGCAAAAAGAGGACCAATTGGAACATTTGCAGGAAACCTTTAACATACATAAAAAATACAATATGAAGCTGAACCCGGAGAAATGCACATTCGGGGTCGGATCTGGGAAGTTTCTCGGATTCATGGTGTCCAACCGAGGGATGGGGATCAAATCCGACAAGATCAAAGCTATAGAGGACATCACCGTGCTGGACAATGTCAAGGTCGTTCAAAGGCTAACCGGGCGCATAGCCACCTAGGGTCGGTTCATTTCAAGGTCCTCTAATAAGAGCCATCGGTTCTTCTCGTTATTGAAGAATAAGAATAACTTCTCTTGGACCCCAGAGTGCCAGCAAGATTTGGAAGAACTGAAACAATACATTTTGAGTCCACCTTTGCTTCATACTCCAAAGGCAGATGAGTAGTTGTACCTGTACTTAGCGGTATTCGAAATAGGTAAGTGGAGTCTTAGTCCGAGAAGATGAAGGTACACAATTTCCTATATATTATGTTAGTAGGACTATAGGCGAGTCCAAAACGAGGTCTCATCACCTGGAGAAATTGGCGCTCGCTTTGCTAAGTGGCTCAAGGGAGTTAAGGCCATATTCTCAACATCATCCTATATCTGTCGTAACTACTTACCCATTGAGGAACATAATACACAAACCCGAGCTTTCGGGACGGTTGGCCAAATGTGCCGTTGAAATTAGAGGGTACGATATCGAATATCGACCCCCGACCGCCATCAAATCTCTAATTTTGACAGACTTCGTGGCCAATTTCACGTCGGCCTTAATACCCGAAGTCAAAAAGGAATTGTTGCTAACCTCGGATCCTTGAGGATCTGGACCCTCTTTACGGACGGTGCCTCGAACATAAAAGGGTCTGTACTCGGTATCGTATTGAAGCCGCACACGGGTAACGTAGTTAGGCAATCTATTAGAACTATGAAATTGGATAACAATGAGGCCGAGTATGAGGCCATGATAGCAGGTCTCGAATTAGCTAAAAGCCCGGGGGCCGAGTGATCGAAGCTAAATGCAATTCCCTCCTTGTGGTAAATCAAGTCAATGGGACATTCAAAGTGAAAGAGGAACTAATGCGAAGATACTTGGATAAACTACAGGTAACGCTACATCGATTCAAGGAATGGACTCTACAACACGTTCCCGGATCAAAATAGCGAAGCCGATGCTCTTGCCAACTTGGAGTCATCGGTTTATGACGATGAATTCAGCTCGGGAACGGTCGCACAACTTATGAAATCGGTAGTGGAAGAAGGCCATGCCAAGATAAACTCGACAAGTATAACCTGGGACTAGAGAAACAAGTATATAGATCACCTGAAGACTGGGAATCTGCCTTCGGATCCCAAAGAATCGAGAACTACGCACACAAGGCGGCCAACTTTAGCTTGTTTGTAGATAATGCTCTGTTTAGAAGAACTCTCGATGTCCCACTCGCCATATACTTAAGGCCGGGAAACACAAAATATGTTTTAAGGGAAGTTCCCGAAGTCACCTGCATAAACCATTTGAGGAAAGAATCGTTATTTCGCAAGATAATCAGAGCCGACTATTAATGGATCTACATGGAGAAAGATGTGAAGGAGTTCGTGCGAAAATGCAACGGCTGTTAGAGGCACACACCAATGATCCATCAGCCCGGGGAGTTACTACACTCGGTCCTATCGCCCTGGCCGTTCATGAAGTGGGGAATGGACATCATCGTTCCCCTACTATGGGCACCCGATAAGGGTCAATTTATACCATTTATGACTGACTATTTCTCTAAATGGGTTGAAGCTCAAGCGTTCAAGAAGGTCCGGGAAAAAGAAGTCATCGACTTTATTTAGGACCACATCATATGCCGGTTTGGTATACCGATCGAGATAATATGTTATAACTGGAAGCAGTTCATCGGCAACAAAGTAAGCAAATTTTTCGAGGATCATAAGATCAAGAAGATGTTGTAAACACCCTATCACCCTAGTGGGAACGGGCAGGCGAAGTCGACGAATTAAACAATCCTTCAAAACCTTAAGAAAAGGTTGGCCGATGCCAAATGGAAATTGAAGGAAATCTTTCTCAAGTCTTGTGGGCATATCGCACAACCTCAAAATCCAGTACGAGGCCACCCCATTTTCGTTGGTCTACAACGACGGAGCACTAATAGCAGTCAAGGTAGGAGAACCGAGCCTCAGGTTATGGTATTTAATTGAAGAATCTAACAGTGAGGCCATGAGTACGAGCCTATAACTACTGGATGAGAGACGCGAGGCCACTCTAGTCCGGCTAGCCACCCAAAAATAGCAGATAGAAAGATACTACAACCGACGATCCAACCTCTAACATTTCAACATAGGGGACTTGGTATTAAGAAGAGTAACACAGATCACCCGGAACCCTAATGAAGGGAAGCTAGGATCAAGCTGGGAAGGTCCATATCGAGTCATCGAGATTATCGGTAAAGGTTTGTACAAACTCGAAGCGAGAAACGACACACAACTACCAAATAACTGGACTGTGACCCACTGAAAATGATACTACGCCTAAGGCACGCCATCATTCATTTTCTTTTATTTTGGCTAACACCTGCAGGCAACAACTGAAGGAGAATGAAGTTTATTTGGCCTGAAAGCACGCATTGCACTTTTTTCCCCTTAAACCAGTTTTGTCCCAAATAAGTTTTCTGTCAAGGTTTTTAATGAGGCAACAATAAATCGTGTTAACTTAGAGTCGAAGACCAGTTTTAAATTGGAGTCAATGGTCGAATACTGGGGGTCACTACCCTCGAGTCATGATTTTTAGCAAGGAAGGAAACTCTGTGCTTGAACAGTCTAGGCTCGGTAGTTAGGATTCATTGTAAGGGCCAAATGATCAAATTAACCGTTCCCGAGTAGGCCACATCACCCGCAATATGATAGTTTATACAATCTTGTACGTTACACACAAAAATGAAAGAAAGTTTCTACTTTGCTAACAAACATATTTGCTTCTTAAAAGTATCGAGCCAAAGGGATACTCCTACCTGAGAACTATCGAGCCCAAGGGCCACTCCTATCCGAGCCCAAAGGTATACCCCCACTCGGGAACTTCCATCCAAGATAAGTTCATACGGCTCAGGTTATCGAAACCTAGAGTCACAAAACCTATTAGGTAGTGCCCAAACCTAAAAGGCTACGGCCATCCAAAAATGGTTCAGAGACGTCTGAAGCCTGTAATCAAAACAGAAGGCCTTCAACAAAACTATAAATCGGTTCAAAGGTTACCCTCGGCAAAATTATAGTCTAAAAAAATTTAAACAACTATCTTGGGGAAATATTCCGGTCACTCCGAGCCCCCATAAGTTTCAAGCAAAACTTGCATCGAGGACAAGTCTTGTTCGGACCTCCAAAAAATAGTTTATTACTGCGTTTTATTCCGAGCTAAGGCATTTGAAATCTTTGCAATTGTAAAAGGGATGCTAAAGGTAATAGACTTGAAAATTGCGAAAAGGAAAGAAACTTTATATATACATTCCAGAATGTATTTACAAAGGCCAATGAAAATGACCTCACCAAAATAAATCTACAAAATGCAAAAACAAAGACAAAAGTTCCTAAGGAACCTACACCTGATCTTTACTAGATTCCGACTCGTCACTAGCCGTCGGGGTCTTCTTTATCTTCAGGTTCGTCGGATCCCTTAGAGTCTTCTTCATCCTCGGGTTCATCCAGCTTCTTGGCATCGACCTCAGAAGTTAGGTTGAAGCCTCGGGCATAGATCTCTTTGAGAGTCTCCCTTCAGGACAACCGCTTCACGTACTCAACAGTGGATTTCAGGCGGACCTCAGATGCCTCGACATCGGCCCTATACTGGGCCACTATCTCTTCAGCATTGGCGTAGGTTGTGCGCATCTAAGCCTTTATAGCTTTACATTCACTGCTGAGGGCTGAGTAAAGTTGAGCTCGGAGTTCCTCGTTCAGCTGGGCTCACTTATAGGCCTTCTCTTTTGCCACTCGGAGGTGAACTTCTACCGATGCTAGTTGTGCTTGGGTGGTCTCTTTCTCCGAAGCCAGCAGGTCCATTTTGTCCTTCCAAATATCGTCCATGACTTGGACCTCATTCATTTCAGCTCGGAGTTGGTCGATCCGGTCAAAATTCTACTGAACCTGTGAAGTTTTGTCGTTAGTCGCCATGTCTTAGTATTTATTTCTAACTTTAAATTACCTTTTCGACCAAGTCGGCATGCTCCTTCTGACCCACATCCATCTTGGCTTGGAGATTCTTGACGACCCCTTCGTGTTGCTTGTTGAGAAGCTTATACATGTCTCTTTTCTCAGAAAACTCCTTGATATCAGCCTCGAGCTGGTTAACCTCGGTCTGGAACTGAAGAAAGCTTTCGCGATGGAGTATCGCTGCCTGCGAATGGGTAAAATAAAGAAGACATGAGAAATATTAAGGACTAAGTCAAAGGTCGAAAGATCGTAATGATACCTTACTCGATGTAGTGCTTGCTGCGCCTCGTTGAACAAACATAGTACGTCTACCTCATTCATTTTCTCTTGGTTTTCTTCGGTCACCAGACATCAAAGGTGGCTCGCTACTCCCATGGGACGGAAAGAACCCGGTCATCCTCCGGGATAAAGATGACTACCGACCTCTTGCCGTCAGGATCTACACTCGGAGCAGGGAATTGGTTGACTAACTTCAGGCTTGAATGCAGCTCACCGACTTCTGAAGACGCCTCCTTTCTTGGAACTTCGGGGTCGCCCAGCTCAAAAAAATCCTCCAAAATCAACGAGTCCCCACCGTAAAAAAAGGAATGAAGGGGATGTCTGTTCCATGAGTCCCTTCGTTAGACCTCTCCTTTACTGCTTAGGCCTCCTCGAGCATGGACTCGGTATAAGAAGGCGGACCTAAAATATCTATTACACCGGGTGCCTCTTACGGGGCGTGGCTGGCATCCCAAGAAGTCTCGGCCCTGGTCTCCTCATTGACCACTGGGGCTCAGGGAGATTAGCCTCACGGATCTCCTCTTCAATGGTTGTTTGCTCCTCGGGAGATGTCGAACTGTGGTCCACAAAAAGATCATCTTCTTCGGGTTCATCCCAGAGCGAAAAAAGTGAATCTGAGTCGGGTGCTCGAGAGCTAGAACTTTCCTTTGGCTTACGGGCCATTCTTTTCTTTGGATTCTTCTTCTCTGATCTCGGGGAGCCCGGAGCCTTCCTTTTCTTCTTTCTCATGTTGCAGCCTCGAGTTGCCCCAAAGTGGAGGGATCAACAGACGGACCTCATCCCCTACTGATGGCCTAAGATCAATACTCTTAGGCAAACCAACAAAAGGAAAATTGAAGAAAAGAGGGTAAGTATGATGTGCATGGGAGAGCCAGATGTTACCTATTCGAGGAAGGGTCTTATCATGAGAACGGGACTCCCAGCGGCCCCTCGAGAGTTTGCGCCATGTGCGCTCGGAATAAGGCATATGTGAAGAAATGCGCTCGATCCAATACTTGAGCCAAGGAAAAGCATTTGGAACTCGAGCGACGGCTGCACCACCACAAATAATAGTAAGAAAAGAGGAGATGAAGGTAAAATGGAATTCAAAGGGAAACCATACTTACGAGATGTATTCCACTTCTTGGGGAATGGCATGAGTTCATAGGGAACCAAGTCTTCGGTCTTCACCCGAACGAAATGTCCCCGCCAGCCTGGTTCCGGTCCTTATCGATGCTTGAGAATGGGGCCTTGCTGGCCCGGTATGTGAGCTTTATTAGTTTCCCTCGGAAGATTCGGGGACTATATAGGCGGATTAAATGATCTATGGTGAACCGACAATATTCACTCTTGTTCACGAAAAAATAAAGGAGGATCACGATCCTCCACAACGACCGATGGATTTGACCAAGGCATACTTCGTACCTCTTGCAGAAATCCAAGATAATTGGGTCCACCAGACCCAATATGAAGGGATAAGTGTAAACACTTATATACCCCTCCACGTGGGTAGTGATGACGTCTGCAGGCTCGGGGATAACTATGCCTTTACTCGCCCAATTGCAGTCCTCTCGGACTGCGGGGAGGACGTCTTTGGTCATGGAACATAGATATCTTGATACTTCTTTACCCCGGCCTTGCATCGACAAGGGCTTCTCAACCTTAAAGTCATCGGAA
This sequence comes from Nicotiana paniculata, assembly GCA_005239505.1. Lineage (NCBI taxonomy): Eukaryota > Viridiplantae > Streptophyta > Magnoliopsida > Solanales > Solanaceae > Nicotiana > Nicotiana paniculata. The sequence goes on along the minus strand of ML325197.1, from coordinate 15,964 downwards.
ATCGAACAACCTTCGGGGACGAACATTTTCAAGGGAGGATCGGCAGTCTGTTCATCGGTAGTCGCGCCAGGAGCAGACTTCTCGAGGACGACCACATCGGGAGTGATATCCTCGATTTAAATGGTCAATTGCGAAGTAGAAGAAGTGTCTTGTTGGGGAACATATTTGGAAGTTTTGGCCATTGTTATTTGAAAAAATCTTGAAAAGTATGAAGAAAGGTTAAAAGATGAAAAGTTGTGTGTGCTGATTTGGGTAAAAATTAGGTAAAAACTTGCAACTTATCGAGAAGTATTGAAGAATAGAGATAAAAATAAGAGTATGAAGGAGGGTAGTGATATCTGAAATCTCGAAGAAGCTTGGCCAAAAGGTAAAATGAACAAATGAGGAAAGTATTTATAGAGGTTTCGCGCCGTTTCGCATTCAGGGATGACCAGCCGCTGGCTGACGCATGTTTGAAATCATAAAGACACGACTGACAGGACGTTTCAGATTCTTTGTCGTTTCTGTCACAGCGTATTGAAGAAGGGATCAAAATGTATATGTCGTTTCTCGCCGTTTCAGTAAACTTACTATCCGAGAAACGAGGGGACTATTTGTATATGGGTGAAACCAAGACCTTTGGACACCTCGGTTCTCAATAGAATAAATGGAGCAGATACATGACCGTAAAGAACCGGAATCGGGGCAAGGAGCCCCTTGAGTCGGAGTAAGGGAAAAACACCTGCCCTCGGAAGAATCGGGGCCACGCCCCCCAGGTCTGATTCGAATCCCAAACTTCGGAGAGCATTACCATATAATAGAGCACGATTAGCAAAGGCCGTGATATTCACGCCCAGCCAAATGTCACGACATGAATCTCGGCACATATCGGCAGAAAAACTGTGATTAGCAAAACAGAAGATTTTTATCTTTTATGAAAATGTACTTAGGGTAAAACTCCCATACTATTAACTAGGAGTCTGACTATTCATTAGACGCATTGTAACACGTATATCAAGGCAATATACTCTTATTTTATCTGTTATTCAAAGTCCTTACTTTTTTGTTCATCAGTTCTTCGTTATCGTGAGCCCGAGATCGAATGCAGGCATTCCATTAAGCTGTTACCAAGTCTAGGGTCATTCCTCTTAATTGGTTTGCAATTTATTACGTCTTTTTTTGTTTAATCTAATACTTTTTATCATTTGTATTGAATTAATTCCCATATCCTTAAATCACATATAAATTCAATTATTATCCATTTTTTAGGGTAAATAAATGTAAGGCAAGAATTAAATTATTATAATAGCAAATAACCCAAGTAAGATAGGAGTGAATGGGTGTCTTCAGAAATGCAAGTGACAACTGGGTTCTGGGCTACATGGGAAGTATCCAGCATACTACAAACACACAGGCTGAACTGATTGCAATCCTAAAGGGCCTGCAAATAGCTGAAGAAAGGAAGCTAACGCCATTGAAAATCAACACATACTCCACAGAGGTAATTAGAATGCTTAATAATGGAAACCTCATATTTGACTCAATCATTTTTGAATGCAGGTCAATCGCCCAAAGACTAGGAGACGTGGTGGTGAAACACAGCTACAGGGAGACGAACACAGTTGCTGATCTACTAGCTAAGGAAAACATACTTGAAGATGTTTTTGTAACAGCATCTCCTCCGATGTTTGCTGCACATGTGTTTTAGACAGACATCGCAGGAACTGTTTTCTCAAGAAAAAATTTAGATTGTAATATTGACAACTATGATCACAACAAGGGGAAAGCAGTGTATCCCCCTCGAAATAATGCTATTGTCACTTTGCACCCTAACAAGTAGTTTCTAATATGTACGCATCATTTTAACCAAAAAAAAAAAAAAGTGCAAGCCATTAACATGTACCATAAAATTTTTGAAACTTTTATATATATATATATAGGTGTAATTTTAAATTTTAAATAGCTACTTCTACAGTCGATTTGATTCGATATTTTTGATTATTATTTTTATTAAAATTAAAATTAAACCAAATTTGATCGGTTTTTATAATTCATAACCAAAACCAAACTAACCAAAAAAGTATTGATTTTTTTTATCGATTTAGTTCGATTTTCTGTTTGGTTCGAATTTTTACTAAGAACCCCTAGTTTTGGGGGCTTTTGCATTCGTACCAACTTTTTGTGCCACGTTTTAACTTATACCCACTTTGTAAAAAAATTGCCTCTGTACCCGCTTTTGCGCATAACTTCAGCATGCGGGGCTGAAGTAGCAAAGGCAATCACGCAAAACTTCAGCATTCTAGTAGACGGGCTTGAAATAGCTTGCGAACTTCAGCTCTAGAGCTGAAGTTGTTGTCTTTGTAACTGGGGAACTTCAGCTCTAGTAAATGGGGAACTTCATCTCTAGCGCTGAAGTTTTTGTCTTTGTAACTGGGGAACTTCAGCATACGGGGCTGAAGTTCCCCAGTTATAAAGACAAAAACTTCAGCATACGGGGCTGAATTTCCCCCAGTTACACTGGGTAACTTCAGCTCTAGAGCTGAAGTTCCCATTTACACTAGGGAACTTCAGCATACGGGGCTAAAGTTCCCCAGTTACACTAGGGAATTTCAGCTCTAGAGCTAAAGTTTTGTCTTTATAACTTGGGAACTTCAGCTCTAGAGCTGAAGTTTGTAACTGGGAAACTTCAGCTCTAGAGCTGAAGTTTTGTCTTTGTAACTGGGGAACTTCAGCTTAACTGGTGAACTTCAGTTCAACAAGGGAAAGGGAGCTGAAGTTATTTAAAAAGTGGATACAAATTAAAAGTTTTTAAAAAAGCGAGTATAAGTTAAATGGGGGCGACCAAATAGGATGTCCCACGCAATTTTTACCTAGTTTTGTTCAATCAAATGTCACTAGTGTAAGAAATATTTGCAGGATTAATTCCAAAAAATCTTTAGTAACACTTTTTGAAAATAGACGTCACAACTAAACATATCCCATTTGTTAGGATAAACGATAAAACTTCATGTCATGTCAAATTGTGAATAGGTGAAAATACACAAAAGAATTATATTAGCGGGCAAACCTTAAGTTTTGAATTTGAAGATGGACAAAAGAAAGTGTCCTTGTCATTTTTTAATTCTTTTCCTTTTGAATGTTGATTAAAAAGGAAGTGTCCACATCCTTAAAAAGGAAAAAAATATATCCACAATCTTCCTAATCCCACCCAAATTTCACTCTCTAAATTTTGTTTTCAGAAGCTCCCCTTCATCTGATACTTCTCAAATTTACTACTGTGGGCCATGTTTACTGGGCCACCGACGCGTAAATCTCTTTCCGTGTGGACCCATTTATACTCCTTTTAAAGATCAAACCCTCAAATTCTCAATTCTAATATCCTGAGCCACTATCACTCAACCATGTATCGCCACACACACTAACACTTCTCAGAAAATCTCAAAACCCCAAAAACCAAACCCTCTGTCTTCTCCCTTATTCTCGCTTGAATTTTGGCGGTGGTTATGGAGAATCAAAAAGCTAAGCTAATGTGTAGCTATGGCGGAAAAATTCAGCTTCGCCCTCACGACCATCAGCTCTCCTACGTCGGCGGCGACACTAAAATCCTCACCGTTGATCGGAACGTCAATTTTTCCGACATGGCTGCAAAGCTGAATTCTCTGTGTAATATCAACGCGGAGATTTGTATAAAGTACCAGTTGCCTGGTGAAGATCTCGATGCACTTGTTTCCCTTGTCGATGACGATGATGTGGAGCAGATGATGATTGAATACGATCGCATGCAGAAAGTTACCACGAAAACGGCTAGGTTAAGGCTCTTCCTTTTCTACCCGATCCGGTTGCCGGTGTCGCCTTCGACTCCGGATTTTCTATTCGGGTTCGATAAGGACTATGACCCGAACTCAAACCCGAACCCGAGTTTAACTCCAACAGCGGATCTTCTGCAATTGCAAATCCCAGGAATAACTGCGGCTCCAGAAAATTCGGTTATGGATACGCCGAAAAATCAGGAAAGTGTTGGCGGCACAGTGGCAGTTCCGAAAATTTCTGGATCAGAGATAGTACGTGACAGCAGTAGCTTGCTGGTGAAGAATGTTCAAACACAACAAGGTTTACGTGAAAGTCACGTGACAGGTGGGGCCTATGGTAATGCTGTGCAGATGGTGTACGGGGTACCAATGATGATGACTGGTGGGTATCATACAACTGGGTTTGGACAGTTTGGTGTGCAGGGGTTAGTGGGTGGTGGCGGTCAATATATGGATCAACCTGTCTACAATTTCGTGCCAGCTACAGCAATGACATCGGTCATGGTCCCACCTGATCAGAAGATGATGGTGTCTACAGCTGATACCCTTAGCCGTGAAATCAAAAGTTGATCAACGTCATTTATCCAAATTGAGGTTTTCAACAGTTCATGTTTATCCCTTTCTTTCTTCCTTTTTTTGGGTCAATATTGCTTATTCTAAAAAGTACATAGAGTAAATAGCGACTGATTTCTGGTTTCATTTGTTATTTTTTCATGTTTACTCTTTTATATGTGTAATGATTTACTCTTTTTATGGAGTATATGTTTTGGTCCAAGACTTTGAATTATAGTCATGATTAGCTAAAATTCTTTAACATATCCCCATTATGTGAGATTCTGCACGTTATCATTCATTGTAAAAATGCTTTGAGAATTTTTTCTTCTTCCTGCTTTTCCCCATAATTTGTAAAGTTTCTATATCTGTGAGCTACAAGCTTGATTCCCATTTTTTTTTTTTAATAATTAATGGGTTACAGGTCACTAGAATGTGGGTACTTATGAGTCGTGATGTTACCATTGAAATTACTATTTCTGAACCACTAAACTCTATTGGGAAGACACACTTTGGTAAGAGATTTTGAAATCTAAGGGTCATTTGATTAAATGCTAGTTATACTGTGGTGAGTAGTAATTAAGATATATTAATGTAAATAATAGTAATTGAATTCTTGTATTACTTATTCTGGTCAGTGGTCACGATTCTCAACTATACATCAGCTCACAGACTAATCATACGTATACGCTTAAAGTATTCGTAACCTACTGTTTGAAAATTTAGTTTCTTCATTATATCAAGTATGGTTGACGAGGCAATTTGCTTCTTTTTCTTTTTCCTTTTTTTTGTTAAAGCGAGCGACATTACACATGACTTGTTAACCAAACCAAACCAATCAATTAAAACAATTGTTAATTACATAACTTGTTAACTAGCGGAGTGTGCATTTACCTAAATCTGAATTCTGGAATCATAATATAATCGTCAGCCAGGTAGCTACTTCTAGGTAGAAACTAGGAATGAAACACATGACACCTATCGTATGCTACAAGTAATATTATTCCTTATCTGTTCTAAATTTACTTATCCAAAAGTGCATTTGATTAATGTTCCAGACATTAGGTAACTTATTCTGCTTTCATTGGTTTAATAAGCATTTACTACATGTTTCATATTCATGTCAGAACATGTCATGGTTAGTATTCCATATTAATTTGCTCTCATGTTCAATGTTCTGAGCAAACTATTGGTTCATCATTCATGAATCACAATTATTTTTCAATTCCAAGATTCCTGTATGTGGATAGAGTCTCTTGATAGTCATTTAAGGATGACGAAGTTGCTAACGGCCCATTCTGGCTAAGGTTTGGATCTACACAAATTTAGTACATCTAGCAAAAGCGCACTAATAGTGCGGGCTAGCCATTTTCTGCTCAGTAATTAGGTGTAAAAAATAGTCATTGTCACGGCGTTTTAAATTTGAAAAATTACGCGACACGTCAAACATTTATACTGTATTTATCCTTCGTAGCAGAGGTTTAGAGTTCGACTCTCAACAAGAATATTTTTGTCACGCCCCAACCTCGGAGAGAGCAATCGGCGCTCAACCGAGATGACCCGATCAAGCAAACCTGTTAGATGATTTCTACCCAACCTTACCCATGAATAGAGTGAAGATGTATTCCATTAATTAGACAATGAGGAGGTTACATGAACAATACAAATTTCATTACCGTTAGAACTTCATTCAAGATTTCCCAAAATAATGCATTACACATTCATAGTTTAGAAGTGGAAACATGTGATACAAGTAAAACATCTTTAGTTTTGACTTTCCGAAAGTCAAAATACAACCACACTATTTCTACGGAGCCTCTAATGGATACAAAAGTATAGTATGATGGTGCCGGCAACAAAGCCCCGACTATACCTCAAAACCTTATACATAGAGAACAAAAGATACAAGACCCCGAAATGAAGTGGGGTTCACCAAGTCAGTTGAGGAAAGGGTATACTGCTATCACTAATTGATGCCGCCTGTTGTGGATCACCTGCATCCATTAAAGATGCAGCGCCCCGGTAAAAGGGACGTTATGATATATGGAATAATACTAGTATATTAAGACTAAACACTCTCTCATTAGAACGAGTAACAATACGAGAAAGAAATATGGAATCAATGAGAGCCTCAAACAATATTAAAGTGTCAAGTTAAGAGAAAGATAAATTTCACGCAACTTTCAATATTTTGAGTTGGGAGACCTATAGTTCCGATATACCACCGCGTTATTAGTACAGAATCCGATCACGGCCTGATCGGCTAAGCCGTCTCACCCCGAGACATCCAACCACAACAGCACCATGTGGGTGGCATGGCGTCCGATCTCAGCCCGATCGGCTAAGCTGTCTCACCACAATGTCGTGTGGGTCGACATCACATCACATTCCGCTAGCAATCATCTCATCCCAATGAAGGGGAATAATCTCAACACTTCAATCTCATCCCATTTGAAGGGAATAATCTCAACATGTCACTACGGGGATTTACCCCTCAATCACTCCTACAGAGGCACATGTAGTTTCGGGGTTAGATTATTCACGTTATTCACTCTCAAGCATCATCATAGATTATTAACAACAAGAGTATTTGGAACCAAGACCTTAAATATGTATATGAGCAACATGAGTCTTAAGCACATTGGATTTTCTTCCACAATTTGGTATAATAACTTTCATTTGAAACCCGAATTAAAGTTATAATATTTTAATACACAAATCATACTTGAACACATTTTCAAATGAGAGCATAATGTGATAGGAGCAATTGAAACACATTTTGAGCATATAATTTCCAACATAATGCTTATTTGGAATAATCAGATTCATTAAGAATAACTCGGGACACGAGGAATAAGAATCATGGGCCAATCACCCTTGAGACTTACGAGAACATCATGAGATTCAATACTAAAAGACGAGTTTTGCACATACCTCGCTTGAGCTTTCCTTAATTTACTATTACATTCTGAAAATTCTAGCGACTTCAATATGTTAGAGACATGACAAAGTTGAACCACAATAGAAGAGATTCATGGGTTCAGCTCATTTAAGCATTCTATCAAGTACTAGGTGTGCAATATGATTTCAAGGTTCTTCTATTGTTGGTTCCTTCATCCCACAAATCAATGTTCACCCATTTGAGTTCAACAACCTCCCCACAACACTTGTTGGTACATGCATGCACAAGGGATAACTCCCACACCCAAGAATCACACTTTCCATTACCTACTTTCAGTCCAATCCCGAGGTTGAGGGTTAGGGAATAGAATCTTACCTCTTAGATGAAGACCTTATGGTCTTTCCTTATTGAATTTTCAAGGCTTAGCAAGGATTTGATGTATGGAGATGTTGGGTGACCTTCCTCCTCTCTCTAGATCCCTCACCATATTTTGCCTTCTAAACGAGCCCCAATGGCTTTTAATCAAAATGGGACCGAGTTATAAAATCAGAAAATGGGTCATGCGAACTCAACTCTGCGGTCTCCGAGTGCACCCCGGATCAGGTCTGCACCCCGCAAAATGGACCGTAAAAACGGTCCCAAAAACTGGGTTGGCTTGCCCAAGTCTACAGCCCGCAGAACAATTATGCGATCGCAAAACGCACCGCAGAATCTCCCTCCGAAATTCTTTATGCTGGATCTATGACAAATTCTGCGGCCTGCAAAATGATTATGCGGTCGCATATTTGACCGCAAATGTCCTTAAAAAATTTTCCATTTTTATACTCCATTTCACGGCGAATTTGCGGCCCACGGAGAAACTCTGCGGTCGCATAATGGCCCGCAGAAACACCAAGTTCTGCAATAATTTTTATCCAACTCCCCAAGGTATTATACAACCCAAAAAAATCCTGTACCTACAATCCTCAAAAACATTAGCCTACCTCAGCACCACGAAACCCCGGGTTCAAATTAAAAATTTTACAATTGTATTTCTCTCTATTTCAGTATTTTTCCTTAGTTGTATTCTTTGTGGGAATAAATACAGTCGATACATAGTGTATCCTTTGTATACACCCTTGTATACAATTGATACGCGAACGAATATAATTAACACATGCTATATTCGTTGCGCGTTTAAATACAACTGATACAAGTTAGTAACAATTAAATAGTAGCTATGAATGGTAATTAAACAAACTATAGTTATTAGGCTCTAAACTATAGTGGTTTGTGAAAATTCCTTTTTTAAATTCCATAAGTACAACTTTATGACTACGTCCTGGAGTTTCAAATTCCATAAGTTAAAATAGTCACTGTCCTGTTTTTTTTTTTTTTGTGTTGTATAATTGACTTTGATCATGTGGCTTGTCATGGGCGGCTTTCCAGCCATGCCCCATGACCTCTTGGACGCGCCCCATGACATCTTGGTAAGCCTTAAATGACTAGCAACATGGACGGCTACGTGGTCTTGGATGTGTCAAGTAACAAGCGCGCGTGTGCCTATGTCGCCCCACCGATATCCCTCGCCAACGCCTAGCCGCATCCAGATGCCAACAGCCTCGCGCGCACAAACAATGTTGTATTGTTCAAAATTTGGATTGAATTTAATGACAACAAATGGACGTGGTCGAGGCCAAAGCCAACCATGGCTCAATGGCGAGGAGTCACCTAAAGAAGGATAAGCACCGAAGTCGAGTTGAGAACGTATGAAAGCAACAATTAGAATAAGTTTTAGATAGAGAAAAGGAATATCCAACAGAATATTCCTTCAGTTGAACTCTTTAGGGTTTCTTAGAAATATTTCCTATAAATAGGAAGAGATAAATAACAAAAAGGGATCTTCACTTTTCGGATAAGAATACATTGTAAAGGGTTGGCTACAAAGAATATACAAAAACTTGTCTTGTCCACTGATTATATTGTTCGATATACACTTTTTATTCACAAAATTCAAAGATTCCTTGTCCATCTTCATTTTCTAGTGTCCCACGTTGTTGTCAGGAAGGAGAGTCATCCAAGTCATCTAACATTTGGGTGATAAATTCCTTCTTATTACATTTATTGCCATTATCTACATTTACTGCATGCTTTCATCACCATATTCATTGGAAACCATTCAACATTTGTAGTTGGTATACAACATCATCAAATTCAGCCCGACATCATTAATATATCTAAATGTTAGATCTAGTGGTTATTATATTTAACTAGGATTTCACCCTCTATTTTCTCATTAATTCGTTTTAAGAAAAAATTTAACACTTTTTTGGTAAAGCAATTTGGCGCCTTCTCTGAGGAGTTTCTAGTTAAAATTTTAGTTTCTTCTAGATCTAAAAAAACAACCATTTTTTTCCCGTTTACACGAACTAACAATGGCAGGAAAAGGAGATGAAAGACTGAAAGCAGTAGTGGATGTCACTACCAACTTCCTAAACACCATCAACGAGGTTGATAGAGAAGACGAGGAGAATGTGACGCCGAGTGCCACACCCAGGCGAAGTGATTCACCTCCCCCTCATGAGAGTGTAACCGCTTCACGCGAAAGGGGAGCCTCCACGTCCACAACTAAGGAAGCGCCACCAGCAGTGAAAAAGCTACTGGAGGCGTGGTTGAAAAGTACCCTAAACAACATACTCGTCAAACCCGCTCAAGGAGCGAGTAAGAGCGCCGCACGAGCGGATAACACAATAACCGTCAACGAGCAACCCGTTCCTCTCCCAATAGATACTACTCACACCGTTGTTGATGCAGGCAATGACGCACTTGCAGCCATCTGAAGAAAATGGAAGAAATGGAGAACGAGAATAAAGCGCTCCGCGACCAAATGAGGGAGCACCAAGAAAGGGTTGATAAGATACCGGGCGCCCCGAAACTTCTACCAAAACGGGACGTCGGCCGGTTTGTTGAACAACCATACAGCGAGGAGGCAGCCCCACATACCATACCCAAGACATTCAAAATGCCACCATATTTGAAGATATATGACTGAAGATATATGACGACACAACAGACCCCGAAGATCATATCATTCATTACGTCACAGTAGTAAAAGGCAACGACCTCTCAAAAGAGCAGGTACCATCAGCGTTGTTGAAGAAGTTCGGAGAAACCCTAAAGGGGGGAGCCTTAACATGGTACTCACAATTACTAGCACGTTCGATAACGATGTTCGAGGAAATGGCCATCAAGTTTGTCACCGCCCATGCCGGAGCTAAGAAAGTAGAGGCCAATGTGGATGACATATTCGTCGTCAGACAGTCGACTGGCGAGGGACTCAGGGACTTCCTCGCCCGATTCAACAGAGTTAGAATGATCTTGCCAAATGTATCAGAAGGGATGTGGCAGCCTTCCAAAACGGGTCGAACAGGAACGGGTCGAGGGCGACCAGAAAGTTGTTAAGCAGGCTCATGAAATACCCCCCACCACCTGGAAAAAATTCATAACGCCTATTGTGTCGAGGTGAGAGCATACGAGGACGACCTTAACGGTCCAACTCAACGGCTAACATCAGTCTAAACGGAGTCAAGGAAGGACCTCTGTAACGATAGCCGAAGAGATCATTCAGGCCCACGCCTCAATCGTGAAGAGCACCAACCATATGTCAGAATGGCCATCCTACCACCTCCTCGCCAAACAGAAGTGCCGTCTAGGCCATACACAGGAACTCACCGAAATGAAAGAGGTATGCCTTCACTCTTATTTGCTCACAATTTTTGTGTTTCCCCTTCAGAAATAGTGTACACACTATAGAAGCTCGGCCCGAAGGTGAAGTGGCCGCAAAAGATGAAGTCCGACCCGAATTCCAGAAAGGCAAACGCCCTCTGTGAGTTCCACTAGAAACGGGGCCATAAGACCGAGGACTACATAGCCCTGCGGTAAGAGGTAGTGAACATGATCCACCAAGGACATCTAAGGGAGCTGATGAGCGACCGAGGAAGATTCAATTCGGCCGCGGACGAGAACAACCCCAAGGCCCTCCAAAGCCACCCTCCCCCGCCCGCACCTTCCAAATGATTATTGGCGGAGGCAACGAAGCAACAATCAACCATGTAAAATTCACCACCACACACAAACTGAAGCGGTCAATCACCGATGAACGATATGATGACCTCGAAGATAGTATCATCTTTGATAAGTCAGATACCCACAGTTTGACCTTTCCTCACTTCGATGCTCTTGTCATTACTTTACGTATTTCAGATATTGATGTAAAAAGAATAATGGTAGACGGAGGGAGCGGCGCGTGTATTATCCACCCCTGATTTCTCACACAAATGAGACTCGAGGACAAGATAGTAGCACGTTGCATAACACTAACAAGTTTCAACAATGCAGTTGAGCAAACCTCAGGAGAGATAACCCTGCCCGTTCTGGCCGGGGGCGTCACCCTAGAAAATACGTTCCACGTCATGAACCAGGACACAACCTACACCGCCATCATAGGGCGACCGTGGATACACGCCATGCGGGCCATCTCGTCCAGCTTATATCAAGTAATCAAGTTACCTACTCCGTGGATGATATTCAGAATCCGCGGTGAACATCGCATAGCCCAAGAATTCTACCGCATCGCCCAAAATTGTACATACACTCAACAATTAAAGGGAGTAAACTCGGGAGCATAGCAATCACTAAAGTCGGGGCCTGAACTCGACGAGCAAAAAGACGTCATCAAAGACCCCGCCGTCATGGACGCCACAGGGTCGACGGTAGAAGATCTCAACCCCGTCCAACTAGACAACAGCGACCACAACAAAAAGGCTTACATCGGTGGTAAACTCTTAGAACCAGGTAAATTCATAAACTTTTAATTGACAACGCCGATCTGTTTGCTTTCTCCTATGCAGATATGCCAGGTATCCCGAAAGAAATTGCCACGCACAAGATGAACGTCGACCCACTCTACCCGCCGGTGCGACAAATAAAAAGAAAATTTAACGCTGCAATCAATGAAGCCGTCCGCGATGAAGTGGAAAAATTACTCGCCAAAGGCTCCATCCGAGAGTCAAATACCCCCAATGGGTCGCCAATGTGGTCATGGTGAAGAATAAAAACGGGAAGTGGCGCATGTGCATGGATTTTACGGACCTAAACAAAGCCTGCCCAAAAGACTTCTTTCTGTTGCCTCACATCGATCAACTCATCGACGCAGCAACGGGACACGAGTTGTTAAGTTTCTTGGACGCCTACTCAGGTTACAACAAAATCCTCGTGGAGTAGGAGGACTAGGAAAAGACCACTTTCATTACCCAACAGGGGACGTACTGCTACAGAGTCATGTTATTCGGGTTGAAGAACGCAGGGGCGACCTATCAAAGGCTGGTCACCAAGATGTTGAAGGATCAACTCGGTAAAACAATGGAGGTTTATATAGACAATATGTTGGTCAAAGCAAAAAGAAAGGAAGATCATATCGACCATCTGAAGAAAGCCTTCGATATACTAAGGCGATACGGCCTGAAGCTGAACCCCGGAAAGTGTGCCTTCAGCGTGACCTCTAGGAAGTTCCTCGGTTTTTTGGTGTCGCAAAGAGGCATCGAAGTCAACCCCAACCAGATAAAATCCATCGAGGGAATACCTGAAATATTGACCAGTAAGAAATAGGTACAGAAACCGACTAACTGTATAGCTGCCCGGTCGAGGTTCATCTCACGATCCTCTGTCAGATGCCACAAATTCTTCAACGTGCTCAAAAAAGACAAGGGACTCCAGTGGAATTCAGAGTTCATCGAGTCCCTAAGAGAACTAAAGGAATACTTGTCCTCGCCCCCGCTACTTGCCAAGGCAAAACCCGACGAGCGTCTCCTGATATACTTGGCCGTATCAGAGGTCGCAGTAAGTGCATTGCTGGTCCATGAAAACAAAGGTACACAATCTCCAATCTATTACATTAGCAAAACCCTGGTCGACACCGAAATGAGGTACCCCCACCTCGAAAATTCGGCCCTGGCATTGGTCATAGCTTCACGAAATCTTAGACCCTATGTTCAATTTCACCCCATATCGGTGGTCACGACCTTCCCCCTAAGAAGCATCCTACATAAACACGAGCTGTCGGGGAGATTTGCCAAGTGGGCCATAGAATTGAGCGAGCACGATATAACATATCATCCGCGAACAACGATAAAATTGCAGGTACTCGCAGACTTCGTCGCCGATTTCAGTGCCAAAATAATGCTTGAGGTCGAGCATGAAACTTCTCGTACCTCTCCCAAGTTACCCGACCTATGGGTCCTATAAACCAATGGCGCTTCCAACGTGTCAGGATCTGGACTAGGAATCGTACTTGAGGTCCCAACAGGCGAAGTCATCCGCTAGTTCATACAGTGCCCCGATATGACTAACAATGAGGCCAAGTACGAGGCCGTAATTGCAGGACTAAAGCTAGCTCTCAAGTACAGAGCACGACGAGTCATCCTGTGATGTAACTCACAACTTGTTGTCAACCAAGTCATAGGGACTTTCCAAATCAAAGAACATAGGCTACAAAAGTACCAGGCAGAAATTCATAAACTACTGCCGGAGTTCGACGAGTGTCAACTCGACCAGATACCTCGAGGATAAAACATCCAGTCAGATGGCCTCGCCAAATTAGAAACATCCACCAAAAATATAAGCGGAAAAGAAAACGTGGTTACCTCCTCCATTCGTCAATACCCCAAATTGAGGTAAACTTTGTAAATTCATTTTGGGACTGGCGCAACCGTATTATAACATATCTGCAGGAGGGAATACTCCTATAGACAAAAAAAACCAAAAATCTTCGAATGCAGGTGGCCAGATACATCATCATCAACCATGAACTATACAAAAGAACGTATGGTGGTCCCTTGGCAAAATGCCCAGGGCCAAACAAAACAAGGCGTGTCCTCGAGGAAGTACACGAAGGCTAATGCGGTGCCCATACTGGAAATCAATCCCTCGTTAGATGCCTCATACGAGCAGGCTATTACTGGCCCACCATGAAGAAGGAAGTCACCAACTTCGTTAAGAAGTGCAACAATGCCAGAAATACGCTCCTATGATACACTGATGCGAGGCTAGAATGCATAGTTTAATATGTAATATACCTTACATTTGAGGTGCTTTAATGATAAAAATACACTTTTTATGTGCTTAATAGAGTTTATTTTATGTGTAGGTGAATTGGAGATGGAAACGGAGCTAAAGGGATGCAAATACGTCGAAAATACGCAAAAGGAGACACCCAGGCGATAGCCGGGCGTTTCCCCTAAAGCCTGACCCTACCTGGCGTTGGGGGGAGTTTACCCCATAAGGCCAGGAAGCCCCTGGAGTTAGGGGGGCGTTATGGCCCAAACGCCAGGCCGGCCCTGGCCTTAGGGGTGCGTTAGAGCCCAAACGCCCGGGGTCCCCAGTTTCGGCCAAATCCGAGTTTTAACGAGTTTAAGTTTTTTCTGGTCGAAATAGAAGTCTCCTACATGGTTAGGGTTTGCCCTAAACATATAAATAGNCTAAAGGGATGCAAATACGTCGAAAATACGCAAAAGGAGACACCCAGGCGATAGCCGGGCGTTTCCCCTAAAGCCTGACCCTACCTGGCGTTGGGGGGAGTTTACCCCATAAGGCCAGGAAGCCCCTGGATTTAGGGGGGCGTTATGGCCCAAACGCCAGGCCTGCCCTGGCCTTAGGGGTGCGTTAGATCCCAAACGCCCGGGGTCCCCATTTTCGGCCAAATCCGTGTTTTGACGAGTTTAAGTGTTTCCCGGTCGAAATAGAAGTCTCATACATGGTTAGGGTTTGCCCTAAACATATAAATAGACACAAAACAACACAACTTGAGACGACGGAGGAGATTCGGAAGGATTTCGAAGGATTCAAGAAGAAAATCATTGAAGTGCCAAAAACATCGATTTCTACATCTAGTATTCATTACTTTGTATTTCAATTATGCAAATTATTTTAGTTTTGATTCTCAATAACATGAGTAGCTAAATTATTTAGTCAAAGGTTTTGGTAGAACCCGTTGGGGATGAATTCATTGTGATATTAATATATTTTGGTTGATTAATCTC